>JARYHS010013631.1:38950626-39000825 GCA_031002005.1 Vandiemenella viatica | reverse complement strand
GGCTGCAACAGGGGCAGTCGGCATCTCTCGTTTCGTTCTGAATATTTACCCGCCTGAATGGTCAAAAGGGAAAGCCGGCCACCCTTCCCTCCAGTCAGAATAAAGCGGACAGAGTCCGTAAAGCCCCATTACTCTCAACCAACTGTTGGCACATGAGCCAAAGACAACGACATAGGGTCAGCGCATGTTAGCTATCACCTTAAATTATCGGTATTGGGTTTCTGGTACTAATCTCATTGTGTTACAAACACATTTTCCTATTTTTGATGACGAAATCAACGGCCATGAATTTGAGTGTGGAGGCGAAGCCATACCAATATCAATTAAGTAAATATTGCCGGTGAATGTATTTCATTGATGATTATTGATTCTTTGCGGCTACTTTTTCGCGCAGTTGTTTAGTTTGATTTTACTTAACTAATAAAATCTCTAAATTTTTACTTGATAGAAGTTTATTTGGCACATTTAAAAAAATAAAAATAAAGAAATGAATCGACACGTCCTTTAACTATCTTTCTGTACACTTTAAACTACTTAAGATGCCCATCTTCTCGGTGTCTTCATCATTTTGTCATGTTCAAATTCTAAATCATTTTTTCTAAGTCTATTGTACAGGAAATAACGGTCGTAATGTCAGTCATTTAGTTTTGTATGTCTTCTTCCTTGTGAATAAGAATTAAATAAACATGTTTAAAAACATTTATGTTTGCTATACAAAACTTTTAATAACAACACATTCATAAAACTTAGTCCAGAGGATTACTTACAGGCATTCTGGATCTGAATCAGAAGAACCAATATGATAATGTCAAAATATCAGAGGCCCGAAACTAGACAAAACGACTATAACCGAGCTCGCTAAACAGACACATTCACTTTTCGAACTATAAATTGCTGGAAATAGTCAGCAATCTAAAAAAAAATGCTAAGTAGCTGTTCTGAAATTTAAGTACTACAAAATCATCATATACATGGCTGTTAGTTAATCAATTTTTCAGTTCAGTTATTATCCTGAGCAACTTTAAAAAATGACAACAATAACAGAAGCTTCGTCGAGTATTCACAGCCAGCGACTTCAAGTACTTTAATGTATGTCTCCGTAATATACGTAAAGTAATTAACCAATCTATATTTTCTGAATTCACAACAAATATGGACTCAAATGAAAAGTTTCCTAAATAACCTCACGTGTTTTGCAATATAATCAATTAACCATATCGCCTAACTGCTCAGAAACGCTTTAGAAACGAATCATATACTTATTTTACATGATTAACTTCAGATCCTAAACTCTGGTCGTAATATTTGGACTATGCTGATCATTTGAATGTTATGAGAAGATATATCCCGGAGACTCAGCCTTGTTGCCTTGGTAATTAAAACCCACAAAAGTAGAGTTACAAAATCATGAAATAATTAAGAACAACCAATATACATATTCAGATTTTATTTTTTTCAGCATATCTTATTAGTATTTTTACCATTTCATTTTCTGAACTCTACGACATCGCGCTGGATGCAAACCGAGCGGAGGTCAATAAACATCATGCTTTAGCGTTGCGCATGAAGAAACAGTAGTGAAATATCACAGAAATTGCAAACTGAATTATTTATTCATGCACAGCAAGCAATGCGAGGATTAACACACGCAAGACTCTAAAAGCAAATGTTAATAACATTAAACATAAAATATTTACTACGCCGATACATGAGAATGATTAAGCACTGTGAGATATTTTTTGCGCAAACAATAAAAAATAGTTGAATTTCCTTCTATGATTGATTCATTGGAGTATCTTTTTAATAACATCCTTAACAATAGATGTTAAAACCCGTTGAGATATTGAGATGCTGACATACTTTTTCCGAAACTTTGCTTGTGTGTAAGCATTTCACTGTTGATGAAAAGATAAGCTGTAATGCTAAAGGAACCCCAATCTCTCTTTTTTTTTTTTAACTGCTTAACGTCTCTTAACAGCGAGGTCTTTAGAGACAGGAAAGGATGGGGGGCAAGGAATGCGGCCATGGCCTTTTTTTGAAGGAAGCATCCCGGCATTTGCCTGGAGTGATTTGGGAAACCATGGAAAACCCAAAACTGGACGCCCGGACTGGGATTCGAACCGGCGTCCTCCTGAATGCGAGGCGAGAACGCTAACCGTTACACCACCATGCTCGGTGAACCCCAAAAGAGAATATTATACCAACATAAATATTTAACATGCTTCGGAAACATGTACACGTTTAAAATGGTAAACAATATGTAAATTTGCAGGAGTTATTCATCCTAGATGGATCTTTGAAGAATGAGGCAATTCCTACGAATAAAATAAAAGTGCATGAGCAGTTGCATGATATATTAAAAAAAACTAATATTGTTACAAACTACGGCAAAAAACTATCGGCAAGAGAAGTACATTGCCCTAGTGAAATATATATGATAAGAAGAAAATTGTGAGGTAAAAATTCAGAGTAAAATATCTGATTTCTGTCAATACATTCGTAGGATATCGGGTGTATGGAGAACTTTGATTGGCTATTATTTACTAATATGGCCGATTAGCTCAGGAATTTAGTCATTTAGGCCAGTTATAGCCCTCATTCTGTAATACTGATTGCGAATAGACAGCATATTTTCCTCTAAATTTTCCAGTTATATCTTTCGATGAATACTGGTATTTTAATTGTTAGTTATGTAGGAGACTGGGAGAGTTTCGCCGTGTTGGAAATGAAAATTCTACACATTTCTGTACTTCAAAATGTGTAACTAATTTATGTTTTATAATTCCAATTACCATACTTTTCCGGATGATTAGCCATCGGAAAAATGTAAACCACCCACAAAAGTATCCCGTATGAAATACCGTAGTAACAAATCAGGCTGAGTCGAGAGCATGAGAACAATTGAATTTTGCTGCTTATAGAGAATGCACGTCAATTCTATGCAGACACTTCCGCAGCATGTAATGCTAGCTGTGTTTTATACGTCAGTAAAGAAATTTGCATCTGGAATTCCGGCAGCATAATTCTTGTAGTGTCGAAATGAGTCTTTTAGTGTAGCAAGGTAACAAAAATATCGAGAAAAAAATACAGTGCAAACACTTTCAATGTACATGAAAGTGTTATAGAGTAAAGCGGTAAATCTATCGGACATACTGCGTTCCTGTAATAAGTTATGGTGCTGAAACTTAAACAGTGAAGAAGTTGGACAGTAGCAGCATACAAGATGGTGAAATGAAATTTCTAAGAGGCAGAATATATGTTACCAGAATTGACAGGATAAGGAATGAAATGATAAGACATTCAGTAAAAGAGGGACCCCTAAAGAGAATGATATAGAAAGCCAGATTAAGATTGTATGGGCGTGTAAAAAGAATGGAGGACCAGAGAACCACAAGAAAATCCTCATCAATGAAGATGTATGGTTAACGACTCAGAGGAAGATCTTGGGATAAATAGCTGAGAGGAATGTGGTGTGCACGAAGATAGAAGAAGACTTGTCCAAGGAGGTGACGGAGAGATTGTGGGAAGACAGAAGAAAATGGAGAGGCTTGTACACAAAGCAGATCCAGCCAGTAGCTGTAAACTTGTTGATGATGAATACAGTGCAAATGATACTCATAATAATGGTGCAGGATATTCATGCGACTTTTTGCAGTCAACCTTGCTTTGCGCGTACTACGGGAGTTTCTGACAAAACTTAAATTGAACTGTTAAAAATGAAGAGATCAAGCTGATGATTTTTTTTTTTTTTTTTTTTTGCTTTCATCAGTCTTTCGACTGGTTTGATGGAATCCTCCATCCCTTCCTGTCTTGTGCTAACCTCGTAATCTCTACATATCCCCTACAGCCCATGTCCTCAATTAACCAATCCAGCATATCTCAAAATATGACCTACCAGTCTGTCTCTTCTTTCTGTAAGCTTCTTCATCAAACATCTTTCCTCACCCATCATTTACGAAACTCGTTCATTTGTTACTTTGTCTCTCCACATAATTTTCATCATTCTTCAGTAGCACCACATTTCAAATGCTTCAATTTTCCTTCTTTCCGGTATTCCTAAAGTCCATGTTTCGCTACCGTAAAGTGCTGTGCACCACACACAGAGTTTTAAAAAGTTTTTTCTAATTACTAGATCAATATTTGAAACTAAAAGATTTCTCTTTTTCATGAAGGCTCTTTTTGCTAGTGCTATTCTGCTTTTAACATCATTCATGTTTCGGCCATCGGTTGTAATTTTGCTTCCCAAGTAGCAGAATTCATTTACTTTTCCTATTGCATCCGATCCTATTTTTATATTTAATCTACACTGATTAGTATCATTTCTGCTTTCATCACTTTAGTCTTGCTTTGATTTATATTTAGTCCAAAATCTTCCTTCAGTATTTTGCTCATGCCATTCAGTAATTTCTCAATGTCCTCAGCCCTTTCTGCTAACAAGACAATGTCATCAGCAAATCGTAGCATACTAATTTTTTCTACCTGAACACTTATGCCACATGAAAATTTTTCTTTTACTTTCTTCATTTCTTCCTCTTCATACAAGTTGAATATTAACTGGGATAGACTACAACCTTGTCTCACGCCCTTTTTAACTGATGCTTGTCTCTCATGATTCTCTACTTTTATTGCAGCCACTTGATTCTTATACAGTTTATAAAGTATTCTTCTATCTCGATACTTTAGACATGACTTCTTTAAAATTTTGAACATCTTGTCCCACCTGACATTATCAAAAGCATTTTTCTAAATCAACAAATGCCATAAAAGTGTCTTTGTTTTTCTTGATCCGCCCTTCAAGTATTAATCTTAAAGCCAGAATTGCTTCCCTTGTACCGCGATTTTTCCTAAACCCAAACTGATCTTCACCTACTATGTCTTCTACTATCCTTTCCATTCTTCTGTATATTATTCTGGTCAATAATTTTCAAGCATGTGATGTTAGACTAATGATGCGATAATTCTCACATTTGTTGGCTTGTCTTTTTTTGGAAGTTTGAAGATGATATTTTTATAAAGATCAGTTGGAATTTCTCCTGTTTCATAACTTTTTGATATCAGCTTGAATAATCTATCGATTCCTTCCTCTCCTAGGGATTTAAGAAGTTCTGCAGGGATCTCATCAATTCCAACTGCCTTATTTGGTTTCAAGTCATTCAGAGCTTTATTAAATTCTGTCCTCACAACAGGATCTCCTAAGTCATCAATGTCGACATCGCCTTCCTTTTCCATTACGCTATTGTTCCAGTCGTCCCCAAGCTGATGATACAAACCTGGATTTGTTGACACTAGCTCCATACCAACCAGAAGCATTCATCTAGACACTATTACCATGGCTATCATCTTCTGATATCGTCCATTGGACAACAATTAAGTTTGGTAAATTGTAACCATTGTGTAAACAAGCAGCACCAGCGCGTCGAACTTTATAGCAGTGAGCGTGCTTTAAGTGGAGCCACAGCTTGGAACTCGTGCGGCTGGCCTTAGGGCGCAGCCAACGGAAGGAACGCCCAGCCACATTCCTCACATAGCAAGCCCCTGAGCTGACTGCGACACGGAGTAGGCAGTCCCGCGACACACGGCAGACACCTCCCCACTACGCGGCGGGGTAGCAAGTAGCTGGTTCTGTTGTTACACCAGAGAAATAAACTACAACATAAAAGTATTTCCCTTTACTCACATGATGAAACATAGTGACGTGTTTATTATTTTATATATCCTGTTCTTTTTATTATTGAATCTTTGTTCCAGCTTTTTCAGACTGAAGCTCTCTATGACAGATCTATTAGTATAAATTAAAGTACATATACCATTCAAATAACATTTTTTAACCTAGCAATATTTATTAAAATAAACAACAGTATTAATTTTTATTGCATTTTATAAAGTAACACAGTGCAAAGGATTTACCGTAAATTGCTTAGCTTAATACGCCACAAGAAATGGATTCTTCTGTTGTGACCAAATACTTCACTACTAAGAAAGTAGTTTAAAAAAAAAACCAATGACAACTATGTATCTACGATCGAAATTAAAGAAAGAAAGTCATCGATTAAAATATTGCAAAACTCATTAAGAAAGTATTACATGTTATTGAATAGTAGCTGGGTGACCGATCTTCGTTCGGCATCTTTCGATTTTTGTTCAGTATGCAAGATTTCATCAAAATCGTAATAGAAGTTTGTGAGCAATTAGTTTTATCTATTTACAAGAGTTGCTCATATAATAGTATTAGATTGGACAGATTAAATATATAGACAGTATAAAAACCTAAGCTTGAAGGTTGGTTTGATCCTCCAAAAGGAGGCTTACTAAGCCATTATATCAGAGGTAGGACGACCAGTTCCATTCCTCTGGGACTTACAATTTAACGTTGATTCTGAACCACAGAACGCCCCAGCGTAGTTCATATGATCAAATACAAAATCTTGATAATCCCACCGGGATTTGAACACGGGATCGTAGCCAGAATTTTTTGAGAGCTAGCGCAGTAACCACTTTTTTCCCCACTAATTACATTTGAGCTGTCAGACTGCTCCATAATTGTTATACATTCAATACATTTCTTTCCTACTTACATAAAATGTTTTAAAATTAAACTTCTAGTGTTTAATGACAACCGGTTACTGTATGACTAGTAAAAAAAACTGTTAATTCGGGTTGAAAATAAGGCTAACTTCTTCCTTGGCACTTTAAGGAAAAGTGTACCCCAAAGCCTAAAATATGTAACAAAGTTGTAATTAACGCCAAAACATACAATTACGCACATTACTGCCTATGCCTTTATAGACATCTTGAGCCGCCTGTGACGTTTTTACAGTCAGAATTTAGCGTGGTAGCTGTTTTCTTTACTCAAAATCCACTAAGCTTCATTATGGTCCAGGCTGCCATTCAACCTAAATACAACAAGGTTTGGCACATTGCTGACTTAGCTGCAATAGACGTCTCGAGCCGCCTTGTTATAGTTAGAATTGGGTACTGCAGCCACCTTATTCACTCAAAAACCATGATACACCATGGAATATTAGGCTTCATGCAAGTCCAGGCTGCGTTTAAACCTAACCACACTCTCCGCTAATACAGCTCCCTCAAAATCAACACTTCCACGGTAAAGATGACTGCTACATATTGACTAATACCGCATGTAACCCGACGATTTACATTGTATTACTCTTGTTTTAGTTGTTTTGTCGACTTCGCGTACACTTTTTCTTGAATACTAATGCCTAAGGAGTGCATTGATCATATTTTCATCCCGAAGTAACAATTTTTTCTACTGGCCGTACTTTGCACAGCACCATGAAAACCACTTTTTACAATTCGGTAATACTAATGTTTGTGTTAAATACACATGCAGTCAAAAAGTAAACAATGATTACATTATAACTGCTAATATTATTTTCAAAGAAGTTTTGTAGAGTAAAGAATCACTTCTGACAAAAGCCATCTTTTAATGCGGATCAGCTAGTATAAAAGGCTTCCTATTCATTTCGAACAACAACAAAAGACAAAACAGTAGACATAACGTGGCGTTAGAATTTTTTTTGAGTTTGAAAAAGTAGCATTTGACAAATCTAGTATCTATTTTTTAAATATCTAAATTTTAAATGTTTTACATTTAAACTGGTTGTATTTAATGATAATAACTTTTTACACTTCAGTAATATTGATGTTTGATATACAGTCAATATTATTTTCAATGAAGTTTTGTAAAGTAAAGTATCACTTCTGACAAAGCCTTTTTTTTAAAATCTCCTTTTTAAATATTTTACAATTAAACATGTAGTGCTAGTATTCCTCCGAAGAAATTTATGCAAGAAATATTCGTTTAAATATATGAATTCCTTGAAACTAAAGATAAAATATTAGTAGGCTTACTCGTACCTGAATCATCTACTAGATGGCGTAAGAGCTATTTTAGAGATACCAAGAGCGAAAATTGTTCGTATTTTGGAAAATTGGGTTTTTGCAGGGAATACAACAATTAAGATAAATTTAAAATGCAAAATATGAAATTTCATCCAAATCGTTGAAGCCGTTTCCGAGATACAATATATATATATATATATATATATATATATATATAAGAATTGCTCGTTTAAAGATATTGTGGGGGGTTGGGGTGTGTGTGCTACGAGTGGTTGCTTATTATATTAACTATCCAACATTACTAAAGATTTTCATCTAACTTTAATTTTACCTGTTACCAAAAAGGGGGGGGGAGGAGGAATTAGCTAGGAGATGTTAATTCTAGCAATTTATCAGGATTCTGACACCAGGTACTCTTTGATTACGCAGAGATCGCCAAACTGCGATTGATTTTATACTTGCTTACCTCTTGGAAATAAAACTTCGTTCGCTCTTCTTTATAGTATCAACGTCCGTTACCAAAATACTAAATCAACATTATTATCATGAAACACAATACAATATCATATCAGGATGTGTGGGGCTATGGGTACTTAGTCTACGAGTATTATTGAGACTAAACATGATGCGGATAAGTTACAAACCATTTAATATAAAAAACCTAACATACATTTTAGTCCGATTCCAACTAACTGACCTGAAGAGAAAATGACACGTCTTTGCACTATTAAACTGTATTTACTGCTCAAGGTTATCGCATAATTACTGCCTTTACTTTAACGGATGCTTCCTACAAATCACTTATTACTTCATTAACACAAATAGGCCGCTCTCTCACACATACACATATTCACTGAAATACAACGGCGACTGAACAATTCTTATAACTGGCGGCATCTTCTACCAACACATATAATGGAAGCCTAATCAACCAAATAAGTTACACCGGGCAGTTGAGCTACTTTACGACACATTATCCAACTTCTAACCAACCGAATACTTTAGAAATTATTGTAACAACAACTGAACACTTTTGGAGACAAACTGACTAACTCGGAAACCAAACTTATTGACTTGACCGACTTGGAGAACCAACCGAGGCTGCTGCATGTCTTACCTTCTGTAAGCGACTACATGTTTTCTGCGCGCTGTTCCGTAAAGAATGAAGAACGACTAAAGCGTGCAGGCTAGCTTTGTACCGAGCGTAAAAGCGCTGACTCAACGGCCTCGTGACCATAGCGTGATACACGTCCGCTCTAGCTGTAAGCAGCCGCTTCCGAGCGAGTTGTAACTTGCACGTACAATGAAAAAATTTATGTACCAATTCTCAAATAAAATGAAATCCTGCTTTATTGTCTTGGTTCCCTTACAATATAAGATACTGAGTTCTAACTTCCGAATTAGGCTAGACAAACTCCGGAGTTTATACCATAGTGTAACGGTTCTTTTATTTGCATATATGCTCTGAAATCGACATAACTGTTGGTGCATTACAGTTCGTAATGGCAGGAAAGCAGAAGGAAGATATAAATCATCAGATAAACTTGGTATTCAACCTATAGGTTGTATAGCCCCTCCCGCCTCGTATTCGAGGTAGAGTGGCCAGTTCCTTTCTTCTTTACCAACTCTAACTTCGGGTAAAAACAATCTACAGTTCAACAATGAATCAAAACCATGGAAGCCTTTTGGTGTACTTCACATTATGCATAGATAGGGAATCTACGCGGAAACCTTGCAACTAAACCATCAGGCCACTAAAGGAACCATGACAGCACCTTTTGTCTGATCTGTTGTGCCATTGTGATCCTAATTCATTGTAAGTAAAGTATCGCAAAGTATCTATCAACACCCATAAAAGAAAGTGAATACTAGTACGTTTGCAAATAAATTCAGTAGAAAATTAAGACGTCTCCCAAATCATCCCGGTACAACGTTCATATCCAGACTGTGATAAGTAAATGAGTTCTCCTTGTACTTTCGTTGCGATAAAGATCTTGTACAACACAGTACGCTATATGAGAATACTAGGTAACGTTGTTTGTGCTCCTAATTCTTCAAAAATCGACTTCTGAATAACAATTTTGAATTAGCGTTATTTGTGTCCTATAATACTTTCTAGTACCACTTCAAGTTTCTTTGTAGTGTTACATCAAAAAGCTTCTTAAAATTAGGCTTGTCAATGATTTAACAGTTTACTTTAACCTAATTCATTAGTGTATTCCTAGTAGTCATTATGGACATTATTTTATATTTTTTTAAATTTAAATAATCTCGTATTTCAGAATTACTGAAGCAATAAGAATCCCCTAGATATTTCTCGTTCAGCAACGAACAGATATTTGGCAAAAAAGCGATATGAGAATATAAACATCTCTCTATCATATCGCCAAATTAATTCATATTCGTTGGGGTAAGGTGACTAAGTGTTCCAGTCCGAGACCCTTAAAAACTGAGGTTTCATAGGGCTACGAGGAGAAGAAACATCCACAAACATTATAACATTTTTATTTTGTTTTCGTATTATAATAAAGAAACTGAAAGTCGATTTGGAGTGGACAATGACATTAACTCTTATATTTGTGGTGTAATTTCGTGCAGTAGTGTTGATAAATCCACAAGAAATGCTAGATTAAAAATCCTCGTCCACTTCTGATCACCCAACAAAGCTAACGGCATTTTATTTTATTGGTAATATCTTATAGTTCAAAAGCTATATCATCGTATTTCTTTCATAGGCTTGTAGAAAGCGTATTTATATAATCTGTACAAGAATTTTACATTATTAAAGGTCTAGATACAGATATACGATAATAGAAAGCGCTGCTGAAAACAAAAAGTAACTTGATTCTTGTCGTTCTTAATAACAGTCAGCTCTAGGTCTCTTTCATTTTTTAATATAGAATTTGTAGATTTTTTATAATTTTCTAAACTGCTAATTTTTTTTTGAAATAGTTAACAAAATATTTATTTTTCCGTTTAAATTTTTCGTTTTTTTTCTTTTTCTTTTTTCCTTCTCGAAACAAGTGTCTTAGCTTGTAATTTTATTTCGATATACCCATAACGCGAATATTTCTTAAAGGCGCATCGAAAATAGAATTAGTTGAGAATTAACGCACTCCAGCAAGTAGCACAACAGTGCGAGAGAAATAACATGATCATTATTTTATGGCTATTACTAATGTATTAAAAATTGTATACTTCAGTGAAATACATGTTAGATTTTCAAGCACATTAATTGTTCTTAGAATTTACCAATGTGGATGTCATTCAGTTTCCTGTAGTAAAGGCTGCTATAGTTATTGAAATTCGTGTTAAGGAAAGCAGATACAGTATGCTCAGTTTTATGGTGTTGATATTCCTATGAAACGTCTTACCGACAGTTCTATTCCCTTCCACAATTTGAATAAAAATGCAGAATTCTGAAGAATGTCCTACTCAAGAGCTAAAGCGCTTCTAATGCCTTTCAGAAACCTAGCAGTAATGCTACATTAACTTAAGTTAAATTTTCTTTTTATAATAGAGATAAGTATTTGGTATAATACACACGGTATGTCACGACTTAAAACATAGTTAACACCGCGATCACCTTTTAAAAATATGCTCTGAATCATATCTCAATACAAAATATTTTTTCTTTTGTATTTTTTGATTGATTTCAGCTGTATCAAATGCATCCCTACACTTATGAGTCGCATGCGATAATGACAGGAGAACAGCATTATGTTAAGAAATACGTTATCATGTCTTTATTCCGTATTTTTCGATTCAGGTATAGGAGCTAACTTTAGACAAAATCCGTCATCCAAAAGATTGTCGAAACCTAATAAGGCCATTTAACGATCTAATACCGAACAGGTGACATCAGAAACTGGTTTCTTGAATTCACAGGACAGTAATGTATTTACATAAAACACATCCACGTCGAACATTGTAAGTAACTTGTGTAGCTGTATATGATATGCTGATGTAACTGGTGCTAAAAACTTATATAATTCTTAATGATGTCATTTTTTTCTAGCACAAAGCTACTTTAATTATGGGATATTATTTTAGCTGTAACAGTGTTATTTCGGCTTTAAATAATCTTCTTATCTTTCTACATAAATACTTTCTGTTGAATTATTTAGAAACAGAGTCACAATACAACTTAGCGGGTTAAAAAATAAAAATAGTCCTTTGATAATACAGATAATGTACATTATATCGTTTTGAACATTCATCTACGTTAATTCAATCAATACTCATCAACAGGCATAGTCTCGATAAAAAAAGACAGTTACTAAAATTTTACATTACACAATTGGAGAAGTAAATTAAGATGAGATTTGAAGTGAACTACACTTAACGGTTCCTTGATGTTTATTACTCGGTACACAATACAACAGGTAAACCATAAACAAATGTGGGTACAATTATCAGAAGACCGTCGAGAATTTCAGCCTGGTCCTGATCCGGGGTAGAGTGACGGCTTCTACTTCTCGCGAACTTCCGGTGGTCTTCTGTAGTTGACGCTGGTTCAGCGGTCAGGCTGGAACTGGCGGTGGAGCGGCCGGCTACGCTTATATAGGCGGCCTGGCGCAGGAATTCCGTTGTGTGGTAGTACGGCGACCTCTGTAAGAAATAGTCCCACTTAGCTTCTAGATGATTCTATTTGTTTTCCTGGTTTGTTTTGATGCCTCTGCGCCTGTTTGGAGTCGTATATGTATCCCGGCGTGCAGGCGCGTTGTGTGTGAGGTCTGCCTGGCAGGGGCCTTTACTGGCAGACTGAACATACCTCCCTCCCGGGGGGGGGTGGAAGCGATGTCTGCGACGTCTGCGAGGTCGTCTGCCGCGGCGCCCTGGAGCAGACTATGAAGGCTACCTCCAGGGGAGTACGGAGCTGTTCCCCTGGCGATGCGAGCCGACCTGCGTCGTGGTGCAGGTTGTGGTGGAGGTACTTGTGGAGCTAACGGCATCGGTTCGTCGGCGTCGATGGCCGGGGGCTGTACGGGGGGCGCTGAAGATGGTCCCCGCAGGTGGTCGAGAGGCTGCGGCTGAAGGGTGTCGGAGCGACCGACAGGTTGTGGCGTCGTTGGTGGCGCTGTAACTGTCCCTGAGCAACGGTTAGACGGCAGGAGTGGTGGAGGTGGCAGGGAAGGAGAGGAAGAAGTGGATGGCCGTGCCGTGGTGGAAGAGGACGGTGCCGTGGGGTAGCGGGGACGTAGTTGGTTTCGATGGCGTCGCACTATCCGGCCATCCAGGCTGACGTCGAACAGTTGGCGGCCCCGGGGCCGCTGGATGACCCCCGGAAGCCAACCGGCCCGGGAGCCAAACCCGCGGGCCCAGGCTAGGGAGCCCGGGGTGAAACGGAATGGGCCCGAAGGTACCTGTACTTTGGGCGGGGGTAAGATGAGATGGAGGAGAGTGCGAGGTTGGCGGCCATGTAGCAATTCCGCCGGGCTTTTGGCCCCCACTGGAGTGGTTCGATAGGAACTGAGGAAGAGTGTCAATGCCTCTTCGAGTTTGTGACTTGTGGTGTATTTGGTCATTTGGGTTTTGAATGTTCTGACTAGCCGTTCCGCCTCCCCGTTAGATTGGGGGTGGAAGGGCGGGGTGAGGAGGTGTTGGATATTGTTGGCGGTACAGAAGGATAGGAATTCCCGACTTCGAAATTGCGGTCCGTTATCTGTGACGATAGCGTATGGTAATCCTTCGATGGAAAAGATCTTCGTGAGGGCTGAAATGGTGACCTCTGTGGTGATTGTGGAGCAACGGACGACATATGGGAAGTGGGAAAAGGCATCCGTCACTAGGAGCCACTGGTGGCCTAGGAATGGGCCAGCGAAGTCGAGGTGAATGCGTTCCCAGGGTCCGGACGGTGCCGGCCAGGAAAGGAACTTTTGAGGGGGGCGGGGCAGTTGTTGGGCACAGATGGTACAGCGCCGTACCATCTTCGTGACATCCGTGGTAAGGCCGATCCAGAATACATGGCGTCTGGCAAGGGATTTGGTGCGGGCAATTCCCCAGTGTCCTTGGTGGAGAGTTTGGAGGATTGTCGGTTGTAGGGATCTCGGAACGACGACCCTCGGGGTGGAATTTGGTTCTGTGCGGAGGAGCACTCCCTCTACTACTGAGAGCTGGTGGCGGATGGAGTAGTAGAACTTGAGGTCTTGATGATGGCGTGGAGGGGAACGTGTTTGCCACCCGTGTTGGATGTGGTGTCGGATGACACGGAGGAGGGGGTCCTCCCCTGTGGCTGCCGCGACTTTTGAGGCCGTGACTGGAAATGTCTTCAGTGCTTCTTGTATGTCATCGTCGATCTGGAACACCAGAAGTCTGGATAACGCGTCTGCATTGGCATGCCTGGAGGTGGTACGGAAATGCATGGTATATCTGAACTGGGACAGGAATAGTGCCCAACGCTGGATGCGGTGGGATGTTTTGGTAGGCAGACGTGTGGACGGATCAAATAGTGATAGGAGTGGCTTGTGGTCGGTAATGAGATGAAAAGAAATCCCATATAAAAGGGAATAGAATTTGGAGCAGGCAAAAACAATAGCTAGCGCCTCTTTCTCGATTTGAGAATATTTAAGCTGAGCAGCCGATAGGGCTTTGGAGATGTAGGCTACGGGGCGTTCCGTGCCATCTGGTAATTTATGAGACAGAACTGCCCCCACACCGTAATCGGATGCATCTGTGGCAAGTATCAAGGGGAGGTTTGAAGTGTATGGCATGAGGCATGCTGCGGACTTGAGCTGCTGTTTAAGGGTGTGGAAAGCGGTCTCGCAAGCTGGGGTCCAACGGAACGGGACATTCTTGCGACAGAGGTGGTACAGGGGTGCTGCCACTTGTGCTGCTGAGGGTATAAATTTTCTGTAGTATGAAATTTTGCCTAAAAAAGATTTCAACTGATGTAGATCCTGAGGCCGAGGTAAGTTGGAAATAGCGTCCACATAGGAAAATGCTGGGGAGATGCCTTCCTGAGCGATGATGTGACCCAGGTAGGAAATGGATTGTTGAAAAAATTGACACTTGGAAAGGTTGCATTTTAATCCTGCTGCACGGAGGCGGAGGAAGAGTAGGCGGAGGTTGGTCATGTGTTCGGCAGCGGAGGGTCCCGTGACGACTATGTCGTCGAGATAGTTGATGCATCCGGGAATATCCTGGAGAAGTTGTTCGAGATACCGTTGAAAAATCGCTGGAGCACTGGCCAAGCCGAACATGAGCCGGTTGAGTTGGAAGAGGCCAGAGGGAGTGTTGATGACTGTGTATTGTCGGGACTGGATATCCAAAGGGATTTGAAGGTATGCTTCTGCCAGGTCAATTTTTGTAAAGTAGGTACCTCCTGCTAGTTTACGGAAGAGGTCGTCCGGTCTCGGAAGTGGATAGTCGTCTACCAGCAGATGCGGGTTGACGGTGGTCTTAAAGTCACCACAGAGACGTAAGCGGCGTCCTGGCTTCTGAACTATGACCAACGGCGTGGCCCAGGGGCTGAACCGCACCGGCTGGAGGATCCCTTCGTCTTGGAGACGTTGAAGTTCTTCCTGAAGTGGTTGTTGAAGCGCTACGGGTACCTGGCGTGCCCGGAAGTATCGAGGCCGTACGTCCGGCCGGAGTTGGAGTGATGCTTCGAAGTCCTTTGCACAGCCGACGCCTGGTGAGAACAGGTCCTGAAACTCGGTGCAAAGGGCGTCCACTTCAGGAAAAGGAACATGCTGAGATACGAGGTGTATGTTATCCTCAATTGAAAATCAGAATAAGCGGAAAGCGTCCAGTCCAAATAAGTCTGCTGTGAGAGAACTGTTAACTACTAAAAAGGGGACTGAACGATGTACAGACTTATACATGACGTTTGCTGTGAATTGTCCCAGGAGTGCTATTTCCTGTTTGTTGTGTGTCAGGAGGCGCTTGGGGGCCGGCGAGAGGGGGGCGAGCCAATTTGCACATAAGTAGTATAATTAAGCAATGAGACTGCTGCTCCTGTGTCGACTTGTAGGCGCAGAGGCTTGCCATTGACCGTAACGTCAATAAAAAGTTTGGATGCAGTGGAAGTGTCTACCTGATCGATATCCATAGGTGCGCCGCTCAACCTGTCTTGGTAAGACCCTGGGCGGCGAGAGCCGGGATTGGTATTGGTGGTGTTGGTGCGGCAGACGGACGCCAGGTGTCCTTCCTTGCCGCAACGTGAGCATTCAGCCCAACGATCCGGACAATTTTCCCTCTCATGTGCTGAATAACAGGCGGGGCAGGAGGGTAGGCGGAGCGGGCTGCGGCGTCGGCGCTGCGGGATCCGCTGCTGCTGCCGAGACTTGGTGCCCCTGCCGGAACGGGCCGGTTCGATGTCCTTCTGAGGAAGCGGTCCCCGGTTGTGGTGTCGGGAGGAGCGCGACTGGGAGCTCTGGATGGCGGCGACGTCCTCCGTGTCCTCTACGTCGGTTCGGATTGCGGCCATATCCGCCCAGGATTCCAGGCGGCGATCTGCGGCCGTAGATATTTCGAATTTGTAGGCAAGTTCGATGACCTGCTCCAGGGATGGGTCCTCTAACTTGAGGGCGTCATGCCGGAGTGCGGCATCTAGTGCAGCCTATATGATGTGATCACGCACCATGTCGTCGGCGTAGGATTCGTGGGAACAACGAGTTTGAAACTTACATTTTCTGCTAAGGCCTTGGAGTTCGGCCGCCCACTGGCGATACGTCTGATCGGGCTTCTTCCGGCATTGATAGAATTCGACGCGGGCCGCGACGACATGGTACCGGCGTCTGTAGTATGCATTCAGTGTCGTACAGATGGTCGTGAAGGTGAGGGTGTCGGGGTCTTGTGGCTGAAGTTTGGTGAGCAAGACATACTTCTTCGATTGGTTCCAGGAAAGGAAATATGCACGTTGGTCTTCTTCTTTGGTTATGTGGTGAATTGCGAAGTGTTGTCTTATGCGCTTCTCGTAGGTCTCCCATTCCTCGACGTCGTCGTTGAATGCTGGGAACGGAGGCGGGGCCATGGGTTGGCGGAGATTCCTGACTTCCGCAATCAGTTGTCTCTGAGATTCGAAGAACTGATGTAGAAGTCCTTGGAGGAACTGTTGCCATTCCGTAGGTGCTGCTGGCGTAGCCATGATGGTCGAGAGTTCTTATTCCAACCTTGTCGCCACTGAAGTGAACTACACTTAACGGTTCCTTGAAGTTTATTACTCGGTACACAATACAACAGGTAAACCATAAACAAATGTGGGTACAATTATCAGAAGACCGTCGAGAATTTCAGCCTGGTCCTGATCCGGGGTAGAGTGACGGCTTCTACTTCTCGCGAACTTCCGGTGGTCTTCTGTAGTTGACGCTGGTTCAGCGGTCAGGCTGGAACTGGCGGTGGAGCGGCCGGCTACGCTTATATAGGCGGCCTGGCGCAGGAATTCCGTTGTGTGGTAGTACGGCGACCTCTGTAAGAAATAGTCCCACTTAGCTTCTAGATGATTCTATTTGTTTTCCTGGTTTGTTTTGATGCCTCTGCGCCTGTTTGGAGTCGTATATGTATCCCGGCGTGCAGTCGCGTTGTGTGTGAGGTCTGCCTGGCAGGGGCCTTTACTGGCAGACTGAACAAGATTTATCTTCAGTTTGTATATAACATTAAAAATTCAGTTATTGCTAAGTTTTGGTTCGTTAGTTAGGTTTATAAATTAATTAATTTTAAAAAAATCGTATGTAAATGTTTCAGTAAGCTAAACAGTTTGTTCGGGTTGCAGAGTAGAATTATAAAGTGACAACAAAGTGTTTAGCCAGTTTTTAAGACATTTTCATGTAATATGGTATATGAATCCGAACCCAATTATAAGTTAAAATTAAGTCCGGAAAATTCCTGACGTGTCTGAAATTTCATCCTAACACGGTTATAAATTAATTTTGATGTTCTAAAAAAAGATATTACAGCATATATCTTTGAAAATGGCACACAATCCACATGAAAAATAACAGCATTAGTCTCAATCCACCAGTGCGGTTATCATTCGCAATTATTTTAGCTAAGACGACGTTTACACCGAGCCTGGTAGGTGGGCGGAATCGCTCTTGTCTCATATTCGCGTGCACGCAGATTCAAATACATATAAGGTACATTCAGATTTTAGTTTTCATGGTTTCCCGAAATCACTCCATACAAATACCAAGATGGTTCCTTCCTAAAAAAAAAGTTATGGTTCAATTCTTCAACGTTCATTGCCTCCGGTCCTCAGTCCTCTGTCGCTCCAATGGCTTTGACGTCGACAAGGTGTAAAACCAGGGAGAAAAATTCGTTTATGATTCATCAATAAATCCAGTGTGCCACGAAATCTTATATAAAAATTTCTGTCCGTTAACAGACCGTCACAGGTTAATAAGTACTCACTGCACAACCGAATGCCTCGGTTTGGAAGGAAGGTACAGGTACACTGCGTCCATCGTCCATTCATTTGTTACGACTCCCAGTGGTCAAAATACCAATATCAAGTACACAGAAAATAAAGCATTTACATGTAAGACATCTCTCTATTGTAACTGTGACTTCTTATGACAGACTACATTGAACGCCTAAACATATGATGTTAACAATTAATTTTAGGAACAGTGGAACACAATGCAATAGAAGATTTATTTTTGTAACAACTCAGCCGCCTTTATTCAGTGCCCTTTGTCTTTCTCGTTTTAACGAGAGCTGTATATCAAACACATTACCTTGATAACAACTAAAAAATTGACACAGTCATGCCCCGCAGTGTTGAAAAATTACTGAATCTCAGATGGCGCTGTTATAAATGTTACCTTCATTACTGGCGTGCACTTCACTCATTTTTCCTAAGCGTGAAAATTAATCAGTGTAGATATTAACAAAGCGTCAGTCCTATATGAAATTCGTCATACCTTATCATGCTCACTGTACTGTTGCTGTGGATAAACAATCTCGCATTTACTTTTTACAAATTAGGTTCAACAAACGGTTATTTAAGCTAGAACTCTAACTACTCCTTCCGACAAGGAATCTGCATTTTATTTGTTTAACTGATAATAACTTATGAAACTGTTGTGTAGCACAGTTATAAATATCGAAAATATGACTGAAACGGTTTTTTTGAAATTAGCTTTACCAACTCACAAATTTTATCCCAAAATGAAATTTAAAACAGACCGTTTCAGTATATGTATAGAAATTCTAGTATGACAAGAGAGTAAAATATTAATAGCTATTTATTCGTAAAGCAAAAATATATATTTTTATATTTTTGAAATAAGATGGTATAAATGAAGAATAGCTAAATTCAAATTTGTGACTCAATGTTTTGCCACATTCATTGCTTTTTACTATTTTAGGTATGTCTCAGCAAAATCGTTTAACAGCAAGTTATTTTATAAACCATAAGTAAACACTTTTCCATAAACACGTTCTGGCCTCGCATTCGGGAGGATGGCGATTCGAATCCCCGTCCGGGCATCCAGATTTGGGTTTTCCATGGTTTCCCAAAATCACTCCAAGCGAATGCCGAGATGCTTCCTTCAAAAGGCCAGGGCCGAAATCCTTACCGTTCCTTGTTCCCAGTCCCATACTGTCTCTAATGACCTCGACGTCGACGAGGCTTCAAGTCGCCATCGTTTAAATTTGTAAAAGTGCTCACACGATAAAATTTATCTAAAGTGACCACAGTTTAAGAAGTTGATAGGTAATTATTACTGCAGTTATATGCGTTTCGCTGTGTTCAACTAGTCAGAGGAGTTAATTGTTAATTTTAATTCAGTTTATAATCACTGGCTCTAAACTACTGATTCTTCGTACCGTTTTACTGTTTAAATGACTGACTGGATTACATTTGTGAGCGCGTGATGTGAAATTGGGTGAATAATAATTGTAAACCCTATGGCAATTAATGTGATTTATACAAGATGACATTATCAAATAACTCGTTTGTAAAGAATTAGATTTTTTTCTAATACATTACTGTATTGAGAAGTGTTTTCAGTGATAGCTCGTTTTTACTTCGTCCAAGGGATACGTTAGCTGCAATAGAGCTTTTCTCTTATTTGCAAACTATACTAAGAGCTTTTAGAAGCAATAACGCATGTTTGCTTTGTTTGAACCAAGGTTTTTAGCGATGAATTTGCAGTTACGCGCTTACGGCGATTAATCATTTGAAGATTCGGCCCGTCGATTTTGCAATTTGCATTTGTCTGTCCATTCTTGTGCATCGCTGAGCAATCACTCTCGTTCCATTACTCACAAACAGCCGACCATAAATCACTTACTTGTTATAATGTGATCATTTCCGCCACGGTAAAGAACCGAGACGCCTCAGTTATTTTTACACGCCTACAAAGTTTTCCATCACAAGTTTTTTCATCTCGTCTTGTACCTTTCCTCTCCAGAGCTCTAAATTTTTTTCTTTTGCATCGACATATTGTCAATAAGCTTTAGAAGTTAGCGGCATCTAAAGTTGGACAAACGGCGGCAAGAAATTACTTAAATTTCCTCACCAGTAAACATCAAATATCGAGAATAATTTTCAGACCAGAATGCTACTTACAACTTTTTAATTCACTTCTCTGAGACCCGATGGTATGAAAATATTTTAGCGTCGACGATAGATGGCAATGTTACCGGTAAACTTGAAACACGAAACTTCACAAACATTCACTTAATGTCAATCTCTATCATCAATGTATTTTTTACGATACTTTTGAGATTTCCGATACGATATAGAATAAGTGGCAACATCATGAATGAACGATTTTTGTTTTCTTTTGCTTATGGCTTTACGCGTCTTCGACTTCAAGATCAATAGAGGCGGCAAAGTATTGAAGACGAGGAACGGATAGGAATTCAGCCATGCACTTTTGAAGCAGTCATCCCCATATACGTCAGGAGTGATTTCGAGAAAACCTGGGAAACCAGAATCGAGAAGTTTGGACGGGAATTCCATCCTGCGTCCACCCGAATGCGAGGCCAGAGCGTTACCACTCAACCACCATGCTCGGTATGCTCGGTATGCATGGACAAGGGTGATTACTTGTTACACTGCCATCGTGTGTAAAATAAACCATACTTCAAAGCAGTGTCTTTGTTAAAACGTAGGGCAGAAAAATTATTATTTAGACTAGGAACCATCTTAGGACATGAGAAAAATTGGAAAACTGAACTCATATGAATGAATGTCTGGAAATGTTAGGTTACATATTGTCCTTGTCCATACTGTTTCAAATTGCATCTTTACAGAAACTAGCTACTTGTATCATTTTGTCATGGGCTAAGAATAGGTCTTCTACTTGGCACACGAAGCCTATGTCTCCACATTCGAGGGGATGTTCAGTATCTGAATGGATCCATAATCACACTTTTTCGTGCGTATATGCCCAATTTTTCAGAAATATTTCCTGCATTTTGATACTCCTGTGATGAAAGCCTATTCAAGGCTTTCCACATCTCATATGGAAGATTCCACTAGCAGCCAGTTCTTCTTTTTTAGAAACTTCTCCAAGAGCGGAAGCGTGGTGGAGCCATGGTTCGATTGTTCAGTACGTCGGGTACTTCGGATCTGTCTCTTGTGTAAAGAAGGAGCCTCCCCTAAGACCATCAGATTGTTCTAGCGATCGCGGCCACCTTGGGCAACGCAGTCTATCCTTCTATCACCGAACTGTTTTTCAGGGAAACTGGTGTTAGGTTACAATGAGTGTAAATATTAGCCCGATAACAGTCTAGGGATTGAGATTATAACAGGTCTTTGGTTACGTACTATTATTCTTCTGAAAGTGTCAAATCGTTCAGGCAAGTCTAACTTTAGAGGTTGCTAACGATCTAGTTGTCGACGCGCCCTTTTCCCAAACAGTTAAAGTTAGATGTTACTATAAACATGAGTATAAAAAGGCATAGTTTGAGCGTGACATTGTAGTGGGAAAGAGCCGGATGAACGAGAAGACAATCACCTTGAAGCAACATCAATAAAGGAAACGTTTCTAAAATGTTCACTTGCACTAGAATTTATTGTTTGTCACATTATTTTCGAAGTTTATCATGCATACGGAATGAAGATAAAAATTTCGGATGAGATAGGAAACTATCTTTTAGAGCAGTGCAATATTTTTAGTTTCTGCACTAAATGTCTGTTTGTAAGACAAAAATTAATTCAGTCAATGTTTATCAAATAACGCCAATGGGATGGCATCATTGCATCATCACCAGTCAACTCAGTCATGGTATACATTGGGTCTCCTTAGAGTCCAGATAGAATTGTCGTCTCCAAGCTAACTCCAGCATCACTGCATATGTCTTTATCCAATCGGCCTCTGAGGATCACTTCGGACCCTCCCTAAAACTATTTTTGTCCATATATTCTGCAAGCGATAGCCTACTGCCGTTTCAAAGAAGCCTTCTTCTCCAAGACGTCTGCCACCCCAGTGACTGATCTAATGTCAGTTGCTCTTTTCTTGTCTTTATTATTGAAACCTGGCATGGCCTTTCCATAGCTCCTTTTGCAGTTCTGAATTTTATTTTTCGTGCGTTAATTGAATGTATTGGTCTAACAGCTTTAATTCTTCACTTTTCTAAACTGTTTTATTTAGACTTGTGGGTATATTTGATAGGAGGACAATAAAATAGCCCCAAAAAGCGTGCCATCCTAGCTTGATGCATCGTAAAGTTTCTCGTATTGCACCTCATCTCATATGTACAAGCTGCCAAGATAAATAAACTCACATGCCATTTTCTAAGGATTCATTGTTTATTGGAAATTCCTCGCTGTGGCCCATTCGTTAGGTATACTCCTGTCAACGAGGTTTGAAGTTTATCAATGATGTTTGCAAAAAGTGCAATCACGTCGGATAGTTTCAGGTTATTAAGTCTTCTGACATTGATTCTAATTCTTTGGCGTTATTTTACTAAAATTAATTAATTCAGAAACTTCAGTAAAATGGCCTAACACTTTTTATCACATTATTATTCGTTGCGTTAGGGCTAGAGTGCTAGTTCCACGTGCCGAGAGTCACTGGTTCGTGTCCGGCCAAGGGCGATCGTGTTGTGTGTTGTCTTCCTTCTGGATAAACAGAAAAATCCTTGAAGATACTTTAATGCACTTGATGGTCATTTAAGTACGTTGAGATTGGTTGTATGGCTTACACGCCAAAAACCATACATATATTTTAGCTTATATACTCATCTTATCTGCCAGAGGTCACTGCCATTTATGGCTACAAATATCAGAACTTGTTAGTATACACATATACAAAAACATAACGCAACAGGAAAGAAGTTGCTGAGAAACGATACTTACTCCAGTAACTAATACAAGTAATCGAAAATATTTTATGAATAATTAACAAAAGATAATTTTTTTATCTTGTTTCTCTAGAGTGGTAACAACATAAGTGGGAAACTTTTTGTGTATCACACCGTGAAATATTGCAGCTGACAACTATTTTTCGATATCAAATTTTTTAAATCTCACAACAGTAATTTGTATAATTGCGCCGAATACTTATTACATTAGTATAGGGCAGCGGGTAGCTCGTGAGTTTTTCGAATCATGTAATTCTGGTGGAGGCACTTCCAATGATGCTAATCGAATTTTTTCGCTCAAGCAACACATTCCTGGTATTTCGCTACTGAATTTCTTGGCACCGAACAACCGACACACTTGATCCACGTTCACAGTGACAAAACGTTTGTGTTTAGTGGGATCATAATAGAAGGTTTCACCAGTCATACTGTAATCTACTTCTTTTGCTTCGCACTCCCCGTACACTAATGTTTTGTTAATGCGCTTGCGGTCATTGTCTTTCACGAACTTCACTCATTGCTACTCTAATTACTTCACTTAGTAAGCTTGTTTCTTCAGCATTTTTTCTGCGTCTGCTTGCTTCACTCGATCCTGTCCTATAATTTGTTATCGTTATTCATCTGTTAAATATTCCCTCAAACGTATCACACTCTTCACTTGTGAAGGTAAACCACTGCTGCATTTTTATACTGAATAATTTTGACGCCATCTTGAGATTTGTTCCACGTAGGGTATTGAGCGCTGTCGACATCCTTGGAGGCAGAAGGCAAGTGAGATTAGAAGACAGTTGAGTTGAGGAAATAGTAGCTATCGTGTTTGGCAGAAAGAAGAACATGAAGACGTGAATTACAGTCTTAGAGAAACAAGAATTGCTGCAGTGGCAACCAATTTGATTTACCTCTTGTGCCACAGACACGTTTTGTAGCTTAGCACACAGTTCTACTGCTCATAATTTGCAATTGCATTACTGTAACACGATTCTCGTTGTGTTTACGAACGTAATGTAACAGCTCTGACGATATATAGCTATTTAAATTCGTCGTCACTTTCAGGAGATGCTGAGCCCATATGTATAATATCTTAATGCACAATTTTGTACTCTTCAGATAGCTGTCATTGGTAGAGTTACGTCGTCATGTTAAATAGCTGCTGTCAGCAAAAGAGAATACGGTATAGGGAGAAGAAAGTAATAGGTTTCTTTTCAACTTTTCCAATATTAAGTACCGTCCGTCCATGTTCTCCTCCCTCATTCTCTCATTTGTCAAGGGTAATGACTCGGACATTGTAATCAAACATCCATCATCCTTCAATAAAAGGCGGAAAAGTCGCAAGAGCACGTTATCGATTCCTGAGCTGTGTGCGCTGGATAATAGAGTTTAAGCAGCGTGATGAACAGCGGGAATAACGTCACTCATTGTGGCTCAATAGCCTCGCTGGACGTTTGGGACAACGTTGTTTCGGAAATCATTGAGATCAAAAATCTGATCACTTGGTGAACAGGAATGGAAATACAATTTTTTACTTCAGTTGGTTAAAAGTGGGAGAATTGTACCCTGTAAATATCCCAGGAGGGCAACGAGTTGACACGGCTAGAAGCTCGATAAATTTTTATTTAATTTTTTTAATGCTTACATCTCCTATTCTATTTTTCCACAAGCTTTTTCTACCACTCCTTACAGACGTTTTCGTCTTCCCGGTTGTTGCTATACCTTGGGTACGTGCATTATTATGTTTCTTATTAGACTCTTCAAACCGTTTATATTTTAATTTTATGTTTTAATTTCCATTTACCTTTCGCTTGGAGTTTCCTTTCTTTCTTCCTTTGAGCCTTGTCGTCAAAAGCATATGCTCATATCAAGATATTTCGAAAAAAATTCCTTCATTTGACTATGTGCACTCTTTATGCCCTCCTATCTTTTTTTAATTTCGTTTTCTTCCTGTGCCTCCTTTTTTATTTCCCGGGATTGTCGGGATTTATTATACTGAAACTCAATTTTCTTAAAGTTGGTTACTCTGTCTAGCTGACCAATTTAATTCCGCAACTCATCAGACTCGGTTACATTAATTTTCTACTCATGGCGGTCACTCTATCAGACATCCACTGGCTAAAATATTCTCTTAAAAAACTCAGTTTTTCTGCTATCTCTTTGGTAGGAGATTCATAATTATTATCGTACTGAAACCCACGGGTGTGTATAAGTTACAGAAATGTGCTATCCTAATAAAATTGTATTCACTGTCACTGATTGCACTGACGTCTCCGTTACTTGTCTGATTATTTATATTGTATCTCTTCCCGTCATATCATCAATCATCATGAATTGTGTATATACTTTAGTTAGTATCAACAGCTGTCATTGCCTTTTCTCGGTAAACTGAATCCTGTCCTGTTCATTCAGTTTAGGTAGATTCTTAGTAGTGTGTTCAGTTCAAATTTTAGATCTCTGAAAGCTCTGAGCTTGTACCTATTGTATAACATCGATGACATCTGTTTTGAGCGTGTCGAATATATTTTTAAATGCATGTGATGACATTTCAAAAACTGTCTTTCTTAATAAAAATAGCTAAACATCAAAAGTCCACATGATGAGTAATGCAGAAGGGAGTGTAATTATATGAATAAATACATACACCTACTCAAGACAAGGTATCAGTGAATCGACTCCAAAATTAAAAACGCAGGTTCCTCGTAAGAACGTGCAAAGTAGGAAATATCTTTATGCGTACATCTCTCAAAATTATATTGTTTTACCCCTGTAAATATTAACTTTATTTTGAGATACTATAGACATAAATGATGATTACAAGTATTAGGTCATTAAGCACGTAAAGATAACGCGAGATATATCAGTCTTTACGTAAAATATGGGAGACATGTCATTCATTTACTCGTAATTTCTTTTTATCTCATAATTTTTTTAATTCCGGAAGTGGGAAGACTAATCATTCAGTATTACAGCAAAAAGGCATCTGTGTTCCTTACGCAGATGTTAAAACTAAGTCCAAAATATTTCAAAGAAGATATTTAGAAATGAATATTTAGGAAGGTGGATGAAATAGTGATTAAAATTCATCAAATAATATTACTCAGAACACATCAAACAAAGAAAACAAAGATTTTACATCACCAACCAAGCAACACATTTCGTACCTCACCACTATACCAGTCTCACGCTTGATACTGAAATGCGTTTATCCTTTCGAAAACTTAGGTTCAGATACGTTATGTTGACCAAGATATCGCGGCGAAATCATCACTCTGTAAAGTGACTTAGGCAGGAATATGGTCGTGTCTCAATGTGTCCAGAGTGCACATGCGATATTTACTGTACGTGGCTAACGTCAGAAGTAAGCAACATGACTCAGAAACGACGTGGTCACTGTGCACTCTACGAAGTTAAAATATGACACACATCATTAATAATGAAGGTTCATCGGGTGGCAGGAAGTGCAATATACTAAATTATTTTGGATGGAGATGCTCCACCTCGGTAACTTGAGACTCACTTGATCAGATTTCCCGAAGGGGGACGGCAGACAAAAGGCTTTTGAGCTGAAAGGGGAGGGGGTCTTAGGGAGTGTACCAAGCTGCCACCTACCATCACTGCTCCCCTTCTACCCCACACCAGCTGTAAGGTTGCTGTTTAAAGCCAGAAAAATAGGTGAATATTGTCATTAGGGAACACGAGTTCTCCCCAGATGAAACTGGGCCACTACCTACCACGTGGATTCCTTATGCTTTCTCGTATCCACTAACCTATTCCACAGAACCAACCATTTTATAATTTATGGTTTATTGGCCATCTTTCCGCAGTTGTTTAACAATAAATTTTAAATGAAAAATCCGTCTTTTAGCAACTGAGAGATAATAATAATAATAAAAAAAAAACAGTTGCTAAAAGACGGATTTTTCATTTAAAATTTAGTTTCAATTGCATGGATAAACATTGTTACTATGCAGAAAAGGGCGCTTTCATCGATGTATACATTAACTACAACTTCTGGCTGTAAATTTTATTTTTCCTCGGATTCTTCACGTTAACAAAACATCAAACAATACTGCACCTGATAATCTGAAAATTTAGTTAGAACAGAAATAACTTATTCTGCATACGAAACGAATATATCCAATGATACTTAGTTTGTGCATAATGTCAGTGTTAGTGTATGGGAAACATCAAGATATTGGTAGAAAAGGAGCTATTTATCATTTTCTATATAAAAAATACCAAAAACATTATACAAATGTGTTGTTATAAGTTATAGGAAGGAACATATTTTAACAGTGATCAGGATTGAATACCCTAAAGCATTATTGATATAAATTAGAAAGAATAAAGAAAATTCGTGTGATTTAACAACGTGGTTATTGAGTTTCAAGTTGGCGTGCTTCATTCCACTTTTATGGCTTCACCCAACGTTAATGAGTGGAATTAAAACCACGGAGCGTCCTGGCTTTCTTCACTTAGAAAATAAGTTTTGGCAGGATGAGGAGGTCGTGTTAGTTATTTGTATCAATTCCAGGTCGGATCGTGAATAACGATCGTTGACTTTTCAAAGAGGGCGTTTCAACCATTGAGTCACCATAGCGCTTTATAAAGAAGAACATATAATTATTTTTTTCTTCTTGGGAATTTACAATCTAATATCAGGATTGACGAAATAAGATATATAATGACTATAGTACAGGGACTGAGTAACTCTTATAAGAATGGAAACTGCCAATAAAAGGTGATGATTACGCCACAAAACAAAAAAAAAAAAAAAAAATACGTTCACTGGAAATTAGCAACAGTTAAGTAAATAAAGAATTAGAAAATCTAATAAACATAAACCAAGTGGTAGAGGAAGAGTAGAGAAAAAAGAATTCATTGCAGTGGCCTGCGAAAAAGAAATGGGCAAAGAAATAAGCTGCATTAATGTACTAGAAGATTATAAACTAATAATAGGCAAAACTCTTTAAAGGACTATGTATTCGTGTAAACGATCGTGGAAATCATAGGGTACCAAATACGTTATGTTAATATTAATAAAAAACTCATAAACTAAATTCGAATTGAGTTTTTTAAAAGTTATCTATCCTTAGTTGGAAACAAAATTTCATACTCGGAATGAACGAAAGGAAAGTACCTATTACGAAATACAATTCACAGAAATTGTGTATGTCCAGGAAACATTTGTTAAAATATTGGGATGAAGATCAATAAAACTTATTGAAAGTAACGGTATAATTAAATTAGGTAGAATAACGGTAAGTATGAAGGAATTTATTTACAGGAAATCGTGGATCAAAGATGAAAGTTGAAGTTTATAAAGGAAGAAAGAAATTCCAAAACGCCAAAGATGACTAACAAAGGTGATTAGCACAGTTTCAAACAATACGAGTAGTAAAAGAAAGAGTCGTGTTTAGATTTAATATAGCGCATAGGTAGATATATCAACGTTTTTGAGAAATTAATAGATATGTGTACAATTCAAAAGTGTTATTCGAAAACTTACAGGGATCTTGTTATGTGGAGTTACCATCTACCGACAGATGAGATCATAAAGGTAGTAGCGTTAGGATTTAAAAAATTATACAGGCTAATATGTAAAGGAGATCATAAAAAAGTAGTTACCGAAGAACTTACAAGTCAGTACATGGGGTTTGCGAGTTCATGAACTACGATTACGCTTATTCTTGACAGAACCGGCGCAAATGTATCATCATTTGTTTATAACGATCCATCGCAAAGTTTGAACTCTTTTTTTTTTCCCCCGAGCTAAGAGTGAACTCCGGATATGACTAAACACCGACACATACTAGTATGTAACGTCTCTTTCTTCAGAACTCTGTACTCTGATTGATTCTTCAATTGAAACTAATAATTTAAACTGACAATTACCTCTCGATAGATATTCCATACAATCTTTAGACTGAATATCATTTTAACGCATTCTTTGTACTTCAAGCATGTGAAAACTAGAAATAACTGTCGTAAGCTGTGTGAAATGCCTCCAGATTTTATATTCTATCGAAAACAGCTTATGGCATTACTTTTCTTTCGCATTGTAGTTATAGAAAGATATGTGCAATTTAGAAGCAAATTATAATAGCGTGCCTGTTTTACAGCAGAAAAAACTTTTTAAATTTTAATCTAAATTGTCAGTGAGTTGTTGGTTTTCATTAATACAATCTGAACAAAATATTCATTTGGTAAGAACTGAGAGGAACCTAACTTCTGCATTTAAACGAACATTTCCATAACGATGTTAAATACTTTTCCAGCTACGATTAGATCAGACTACATGCAATATATTTTTGGTTGAATAAAGCAGGCGAGCCCATTGTTTGAAATAAGCGTACTCATTGTCCAGGAACAGTGGGAAGTGTAAATAACAAATATTTGCTAAACAGAGAGCAAGAAAAGTAAGACAACTCAGAATAAGCTATCAACATAAAAAACTAAATGAAATACCACAAAAAAATCTTATGAAAACCAGTTATGTAACTTGGCCATAGCTAAACTTCTATCTAAATAAATGCCTCAAGTGTATTGCTTATCAATCTTAAAAATACAAAAAATAAGATTTTCCTCGAACCTCTTTCGAGTTTTATAAATTTTATTAATTTTTATGAAAATTATGATAGGCATAATGGTCAAATTTAAAAAAATCACCAATCATCATCAGCAAGATGAAAATTCGAAAGTGATAAAGAATAATATCACACAAGTATTTAACAGTGGACAGGATTATTTTTACAAGATTTGATTTTACGAAATTACATTTATGAAAGTGTCGATATATCGATACTTTTTTCCGATATATCGACAGGCGATATTGATACTTTTTAAAATATCGATATATCGAAAATCCAATATTTTTAAAAATATCAACATCCCTATCATATATAAAAATAACCAAAAGCATTATTCGGAAGTGCGGACTGTGGCGTAATTTGACAGCCCACAAATCATGCTAACGTTTCTTTCGTCTGTGGATGGAATTGTACAAAACAACCAAAAACTTAGCTGATTTAGTGCACGACCAGGTTACTGCCCTCAGACCTACGACAAGCACAGCAACTGAAAATCGAATAGTAATAGCAATCAAAATACTATTAAATACAAGTAGATTTATTTCTATTTCGTGTCAATCGAAATATTTTTTTTTTTTTTTTGCTGTCGTCAGTCTTTAGACTGGTTTGATGCAATCCTCCATCCCTTCCTATCATGTGCTAACCTCTTCATTTCTACATACCCCTTACAACCCACGTCCTCAATTATCTGCTTCATATATTCTAATCTCTGTCTACCTCTACAGTTCTTACCTTCAACTGTTCCCTCCACTAACAAATTAACCAGTCCAGCATGTATCAAAATATGACCTACCAGCCTGTCTCTTCTTCCTGTAAGATTCTTCCATAAACTTCTTTTCTCACCCATCATTTCCAAAACTCGTACATTTCTTACTTTGTCTGTCCACCTAATTTTCAGCATTCTTCTGTAGCACCACATTTAAAATGCTTGAAGTTTCTTTCTTTCCGGTATTCCTAAAGTCCATGTTTCGCTACCGTAAAGTGCTGTGCTCCACACATAGAGTTTTAAGAAGTTCTTTCTAATTCCTAGATAAAAGGTTTCTCTTTTTCATGAAGGCTCTTTTTGCTAGTGCTATTCTGCTTTTAACATCATTCCTGCTTCGGCCATCGGTTGTAATTTTGCTTCTCAAGTAACAGAACTCACTCACTTCTCCTATTGCATCAGATCCTATTTTTATATTTAATCTGCTAGTGTTGGTATCATTTCTGCTACATTTCATCACTTTTGTTTTACTTTGATTTATATTCAGTCCAAAATCTTCCTTCAGTATTTTGTTCATGCCATTCAATAACTTCTCAATATCCTCAGCCCTCTCTGCTAATAAGACAATGTCGTCAGCAAATCGTAGCATACTGATTTTTTCTCCCTGAAAACTTGTGCCACATGGAAATTTTTCTTTGACTTTCTTCATTGCTTCTTCTACATACAAGTTGAATATTAACGGGGATAGACTACAACCTTGTCTCACCCCCTTTTTAACTGATGCATGTCTCTCGTGATTCTCTACTTTTATTACAACCACTTGATTCTTATATAGTTTATAGAGTATTCTTCTATCTTGATACTTTAGACTTGACTTCTTTAAAATTTTGAACATCTTGTCCCACCTAACCTTATCAAAAGCTTTTTCTAAATCAACAAATGCCATAAAAGTATCTTTGTTTTTCTTGATCCGCCCTTCGAGTATTAATCTTAAAGACAGAATTGCTTCTCTTGTACCGCGATTTTTCCTAAACCCAAACTGATCTTCACCTACTATATATCGAAATGTTATAACTGTGGATAATATAAATTTCTACTCAATACATCATCATCTTCACCAGTCTCAGCATTAAAGCTGGTCGGTTGGGGGTTGTTGTCCTGAGACATTTCCTCCCTCAGTCTTCTCTAGAGTGGTCTTCTCTTCACTTCTGATTGGTCGTCTTGGTGGCGTATTATTAGTTGGTCCTTAGCGCTCCGTCAGCACCAATGGCCTGCTATGTTTGTCAGCGGCAGTTTCATATTCGCCGAGACAACTGACCAGTGGATTGGCAGAGTGATGTGCTGCTCTGTAGAATTTATGGGCATGTTGCCGGAACCTGTCAATGAGCTTCTCTGTTCCCGACGCCTCGTGGACTGCGACGGTGGGGAAACGGTTGGGCAGATGTAGTGCCCGCTTCAGTGTTCTGTTTTGCAACACCTGCAACTTTCTCAGGTGGCAATTAGCAGCGTACCCCCAGACGGGGCAAGCATATTCAATTACCGGCCTAATCAAGGAGCAATAAATGGTAACTCCTAGGTGTGGTACCAACGAACTTTCCCGGTTAAGTATAGGGTAAAGAGAATGGAGCCGAGCACTTACCCTTTTGCCTGATGTCCTTGATGTGAGCTCGCCATGTCAGCTTACAGTCAAGTGTTACACCAAGGTAACGAGCAGTTGGTGCCCAGGGAATGGTTTTACCTCTGAGCTGAAGTTGCGGGTGAGGTAGTTGCTCACTACGGCGTCCTAGGCGTCGCGTCAGCATAATCGCTTGCGTTTTGACAGGGATTATACTTATCCGCCACCTTCTGGCCCAGGCTATCGTCTGCTGAAGAGCTTCCTGCAATCGTCTCGTGGCGATGGCTCTGCTACGGCTGGCTGTAAAGAATGCCGTATCGTCGGCGTACGTGGCTGTTATCACATTCACAGGTGCTGGAATGTTGGCTGTGTACAATACCTGTTACCTTTTATATTGTCATGAATAATTTTGACTGCGAGAAACAATTTAATTGAAGGAGATTCTGTCACTTTGTTTTGAACGGCATTCTCAAAAAAATTCCAGTCTAAGGTCTGCGAGGTTAAATGGGCTATGTTTCATTTGGATTTGAAGTCAAAAAGACGTCTCGTCAACAGCGTGGTCGGTAGAGGCGGGAAAGGACTTTGAGGCAAAGAGTGGGGAGGAATTCAGCCATGAACATATTGTACGAAACATCCAGGCATTTTCCTGGCGTTATTTAGGGAAAACCTGGATAACAGAAACCTGGATGGCCGGACGGGAATTCGAACCTGCATCCTCCAGAATGAGAGGCCAGCACGTTAATGCTCACTCTCCAAGTGGGTCCTGTTGATGCTAGATCAGTATGAATTAATATTTCTTCAACATTCTGTAATGCTTAATCATTTTGTGCGAAGTAGACAGCAATACAATGGTGTTCCCGAAATTCCCCATCTCGATAACAGATTCTTCTCTACAATGAATAAGTTTATTTCAAATACAATTTTGCAGTTTTTTTAAACATTAGAATCACCAACTGTATCTTATAGTATGGGGAAAAAACAAAAGAATTATTTATGAAACTACATCGTAAACAACTTTCAACTACTCATTTCCCTAAGCTAACTAAGATTTTTGCAAAATATTTTGGGAGGCTTACGTCGTCAAAGTTTGTAATAGAAAACTATGCAAATAAACGGCCTGCATACCAAGCGAGTCTTGCTGAAGAGATCCGACGCTGTTTCCTCCAAATTATTCTAATTACTTTCGTGGAGTATCCGGCTTCAATAAGCTTCAAGTGGTTAAACTTTGTGATAATTGCCGAAGTTCAGTAATTTGTTGGCGGAGGGCGGAAGGGGTTGCAGAGCGGGCTTACGTTACAGGGAGACACTGGCTGACGCTGTTTGCTTTAGTACAGAGTTGCACAGTGCCAGAGACTATGTACAGTGTCTGAGTGGAGCTGCTCCAGCTAATATTTCGTCCCCTTGTCACTAGACGGAAGACTCTAGTGGCCAAACTACAACGAACATTATTCCCAACGGTTGCAAGTGCACGGTCGGTAATACACAGCTGCAGCAATGCGAGATGAGACATAATTTAACAGTCACCCGCTTTTAGTTGCATTGTAACACTGACATATATTTCCAGGTTATGCAGCTTTTTGTTTTAGCATCTTAAATTTATGTCTGAAAATATAAGCCAAAAGGTGTCTGCTTGATGCAGATATTTCTATATCCTCTATTTCAACAAATAATGATAATATTCACATTTCCTTTTGCTTTTTGTGTTTACAAACTATTATAGCTACTTCCGGAAAACGTCGCAGTGATTATAGACGCCACTGGCGCTTTCCGTACGCTGTTATTAATCAAAGTTTCTTTTCCCTGATTGTGACAGATATTTTACATTTGAAACAAGGGGTAACGAAATTTGGAGTTTGTTGTAATTATAGTAGAGATGATTTTTAAAAAAAAACTTGTTTCAAATATTGACGTATGTATATAGAGATGTTGCAAGTAGAATTAAATATTTCTTTTAGAAAAACTAAACATTTTTTGCCAACTTAAAAAATACTGTGTATGGTTTTCAAATCTTATTTCTAGCGTATTAAGAAGTTTAAATTTATATCTATATTTATATATAAAGATGAATGTATGTTTGTTTGTTAATTTGTTTGTTCTTCATACAAATCCACAGTTTTCATCCGATCTCGATGAAACTTTGCACACTTATCCTTTGAAACAAGGAGAAAAATACTATCTACATTTGGTTGAAATATTATCCGTATAAATAACACATGTTGTCTCATAACTTCGAAATACGGCGATAGACAGAAACGTTGGATATGGACGTCTCCGTACCGTGTTTCTGTGTAGTGAACTGGCAGCTCAGTTGTTAAAGCGCTTGCATACGAACGTCGTGGTCTCCGGTTCAATTCTCCGTTGAGGCTAAGATTTTTAAAAATTGTTTTTCATAGTAAGATTCAGGCCTGGGCCGTAGGTTATTCGGATTGAATGTTAAACTGTAGATATTAGAAAGTTAGGGGTGCACTGCGAGGCAAATCGTAGGTAGTCTTGCAATGTTGTAGGTGTACACTTTTTTACGTTATAATGATCCCTCAGGTGTTGTTCGCAGTCAGTGTGTGAGTGTGAACAACAGTAATATTATTATATATACGGAAGTAAGTCTCTGTCTTTTTGTTACGTTATGACGACTAAATGGCTATATTGTTGTGATGAAATTTTATAAGAAAATCTGTATGAAGGGCACAGGATATTTTTTCCAGTATGATTAACAGTTGTAGTCACAAAATTTTGAGACCTTATCGAATGGTGACAGAAATATGTTGGAAATTGATTATCTCCAAGAGACAGGTTTGACGGTACACTGATATATAGATAGCTTTCCTGTCTTATTATTCCGACTCGATATTGTTTGGGACTAATCCTTCGTTACCAACAACTTTCTATATTTAATTCTGGAAAAATAATTCTCAATCCACGCGTACGAAGTCGCGGGTACGAGCTAGTTACATATAAAATGCACTGAGATCTGAAATTCTCAATCCTCCTACATAAGTTTTCAGAAATAGTATCCTGTCGATCACAAAACCATGTACTTCGTACATAGAACTTTATAGTACCGTGGCACAAACTGCTGGATTCTACTCATATGAGAATATGAACCGTTATTTCATGTTATATACAAGTATTTACCTTAAACATAGAAGGAAAGATGTCTCACAAGCAATAAAAAATTGATTGGCATAACGATTAACTGTGAATGTGTGAGAAAACCAATTTTTCCAACAAGTCCCTTTACTAAAGTCACTAGTAATTCTTTGAATCCTGTATTCTTTACGCACCGTTGGTGTTTTAAGTTGCTGCAATTTTGTTTGACTGGTCTAGTTTTAGATTTGTAATTGGAAGGTACTAAACGTGTTTTAATTTCCTACACATATTTTACAGCACTGTGATTTGTGATGAGTAATACGATGATTTAAAGTTGTGTAATGTATGATCTTTTATAGAAAGTATCACGAAGACGTCCTATTGGTTTCTTGCGCTGAATACATTGTGCAACTATTGTGAAGACTGCCGCAATGCGCTGTTTTCGGTTCAAGTCTGTATTTTAATAAATCACCAATCTCAGTACGAAATACTGTACTGATATTGATTTGAATATTGTTGTAGTTTATACAAATAGTATTTCGTTGTCGACTAGACACACAGGTATGAGGAAAGGGAGAAATGTGACGCGATTGTTTGCATGTTACGTGTTAATCTATTTGTATATCGTAAAGTGGATTCATCTAAGCATTGATCCAGATGTTTATGGATAATCACCTAAAACATTATTGTCAAGTTCGCAGCATACAGGAGCCGAGATATAAAAATATAACCGTTAACCCTACGCATGTCCACTACGTCGATGGTTTAACGCGCACGGCCAAACTCCTAAATGCTGAGTATCTTGATCCTATGAATTATTTCTCCATCTAAAACGTGGAAACTGCCTGAATAATTGTCTGGATTGCCTCCGCCTTTTTGTCAGCTTAGGCTTTAATTGCAGTATATTCCTGTTGTGAAGATACAAATTATGCTGTGTCGACTACTGCTATTGATGTGTAACACACATTAGAAGATGCACATTGCTCATCAAAGATCTTCGTGTACAAGGTCAAGATTCACACGAAAATGTATTAAACTGCTTCTGAAAATGATGCCAAGTTACAAGATTCTACGTTTCAATCAGATTTTACACAGCAATTTACTTGTAACATTCAGTCTACTGGCAATGACAGTATACACTTTTGTAACGTGAAGATTTTTTTTTTTTTTTTTTTTTGTAACTGCTTTACGTCTCTTTTTAACATCGAGGTCTTTAGAGACGGGAAAGGATGGGGGGCAAGGATGGGAGGCAAGGATGGGGGCAAGGAATGGGAAGGAATTCGGCCATGTCCTTTTGAAGGAAGCATCCCGGCATTTGCCTGGAGTGATTTGGGGAAACCATGGAAAACCCAAATCTGGATGCCCGGACGGGGATTCGAACCACCGTCCTCTTGAATGCGAGGCGAGAACGCTAACCGTTACACCGCCCCGCTCGGTAACGTGAAGAAGATATTTCTGACTGAGGCTCTATATGCTTCCTTTTGTTTCCCATAGCATCGAATGATTTTCATAGGTTTCTGACGCAAATATCAAAGACCTTCCACTCCAAGTGGTTTTAATTTTGCGATCAGTTGTAAAAACCAGTTAATTGATTTTATTCAAATTTTTTTTATGAGGCACATAATTATTCTTAAGATGAAGAATGTATATGTTTATGCTTTTGCTGACCAACGAATTTAGTATCACTCTGAGTACCCCACGTTTTCCATTGGCACATTCTTTTTCATCTGTGACCGCCTATAAACCTACGAATGTTGTACGCCTTCCGCTTTTTGATAGGATATGACATGCCGAAAAGATAACTTAATTATTTAAATGTTACTCTGGATGGGAGTCTGTTGTATTTGCTTAGTCAGACCAATGTATTTTATTGTGCTAAATAAATTCTTTCGTAAGCGTTGTTTTTTGATACTAAATTCTAAAAAAAAAATTGTTTCCGTTTAATGTATTTGCCTTCTTCCCGACAACCAGTAAAGCTGTAGGCTTACAACTCGCAAAGAGATGAACAGGGGCGGTTTTCCGCTATCGTTTCCAGTGTGGAAGTGTTGGGATATGTTACTGTGTGTGTGTGGATAACAGTGACGATATGTGGCAAATTTCATCCGCACTTGGTTCATAGGCTACATTTTTTTATTTTTTAGCTATTTATCTTTCTTAAATATGAAATATAAATTCGTGCCTTCAAACACTTCTAATACTGACTAAGAACTACGCCACTCCTCATTAAACGGTACAAAGTTTCTAGCACAGTCGTCGCACAATTTCAGCGTACCCACAAGACTCCTGATTGGCATAGCGCCTCTAGAACCTTCCATTCTGATTGGAAGCTTGTCGACAGCTGTTAATAAGCTCTGTTTTTGGAATACTTGTGAGAATACGCTGTTACAATGGTTCAATTTATTATTATTCGTATATGCAGGCATTAAAATTCAATGAGTGTAGCTACCAAGAATTCACAAGGAATGTTAACAACTTTCATGATTTGAGTATGTGTCGGACATTGGTAAATCTTAGCTGTATATTCCCTGTGACCAGGTAGTCACAGTAACAAGATGAAACGGATTACAAATCTTCGTTGTTATCGTGCTTCTCCGGTAGCATATTGAAGAAATAATAAACTATCTATATAAGTTGTGTTTCTATCAAGGAAAGATATAGAAAAATTGTTAACTGTTTCAGAAGCATACCATAAATGAAAAAAAGTATTTCTAAATGCATTATTCACACTTACCGAGCGTGGTGGGCGAGTGGTTAACGCTCTGGCCTCGCATTCGGGAGGACGTAGGTTGGAATCATCATCCTGGCATCCATATTTGGGTTTCCCCAAATCACCCCAGGCAAATGCCTGGATGCTTCCTACAAAGGGAAATGGCCGAATTCCTTTCCGTTCCTTGTCCCAAAATCCTTTCTCATCTCTAATGGCCTCGACGTCGACGAGGCGTAAAGCCATAAACAAAAAAAATATTGATATGACGCTCACTAAGAAAACCATAAATTAACGAATGTGGTTTATATTCGCACTGAGATGGTATTAGTTTTGTGGAATGCTTTTTGTTGACTCTGATGAACGTCTGTTAACTGCAGAAAAGTCTTGTAGAATCCTACAGTGCTCTTCCCTGATTGTACTAGTTTAAACAACCTGCCCATTTGGATAAATCTTAGTGGAGAGCAATCGGAATCGGCACCTCCCCGTGTGAAGTTGTTTTGTTTTGTTCATCTCGTAACGAACCATATAGCAGCCAATAATTTAATATCGTTTTGATCAAAAAAAAATAGTGTGAAGTCCCAAGGTTATAGGATCCAAAAGATTTAGAAAATATTTAAAATGAAAACGTACTTAACAAAGCCCGTGCGGCGTGCGTCGCGTGTTGCGTCTCGGGACGTGGTAGGCGGAGCAGGTGTTGCAGATTGCAGTCCGCTCGCTGGCTGGATGTCCCATTACGGCCAACATGGCGGCTGGGACGGCGCACTCTGTTTACAGACACGGTCCGGCACAACTTTAATTAGTTGTCACCCGGTAATGAATGTGCTGGGTGCTGGGCAGACACTCTTAGTGCTTCTACGGCGCCGGTGATGGCTGTCGATAAACAACACGACACGATAGAGGTACACAGCGTCAGTACTGTACTCTAGCGGATCATGCGTAGACTATAATGTCTAGACTAAACTGTTGGCTTATAGGCAACACATCGCTTTATCGATAATTTCATCAGTTATCAACTATCACAAAAAAATTAATAATTATATCGACGTGCACAGAATCTGATACATTTTCCTGCAAACCTGTTTCATTCATGTCTCAACTACATGAAATGAAATTATGCTTCTTTTTATCCACCGTCCATATTTCACATCTCTTTCCAGAACAACTTCAATGGTTACACGTTTTCATAATTATTCCGTTGACGAGTAATTGTTAACGAAGTCATGACAGGTATTTCGAACGATGCTTGCATAACCTCTGAATACGCTGCGGAAAAATGGAATGAAACGCATACAGTTGAAAATAGAAAGAAACATAAATTCATTTGCATTGGCATAGTATTAATCATTTATACTAATTAATTGATTTCAATTATCTCATACTGAAATAAATATTTATGATTTCATAAACTGATTATACTATTTAAGTTTAAAGAGATAAGCTGAATGTTAGATTGGCTGTTTCAATAGATGATTAGATAAAGAGAAATGTGATGTTCGAATGTTGGAAGAATGATTGAAAATTGATATTGGTAGACTTGAGTAGACTGTTGGAGTATTTTAAAGTACAAGCCTGATAGCATGAAAAATTACGATTGTATTAATAATGTTTGTTAATATATATATATATATATATATATACATATGTATATATTGAGATAAAACAGAAGGTTACTGACCGATTGTTTTCGAATTTTAAACAAATAATTTGACTTTAAGTTTATAAGAGCACTGTGGTTTATTTAGAAATCAGATAAGTGTATTATATATTATAGTTTCGTTAATGGTGAATTAACATATTAAAAATACTATTTTCAGGTAATTTACAGTGTTCGTCGTAAACCTGGAATCGCATGTAACTGGAAAATGTAGCTGAATGATGTGGACCTTTCAAAGAAATCCGATTTCGGAAAAGCAAAGTAAATACAACTTATTTGTCTTATTGAAAACGTAAGGGGGAAGTTCACAATATTATCCTTACGAAGGTTTCTCAAATTCAAGACTGAACATTTACAGTCATGAGATATTGCATTATATAGGTTAATTTTGTTATTTCCTAACTCAATCATAAAGCTTTTGTCATGAAAATACACAATCAGACTTCTTCCTAAGATTTGCTGAGGCACAAACTGATATAGAGCCGGGTTAGTATTATTCTGAGCTGGGTTCACTTAACTGCGAATATCCTAACTTTATATACACGCTGTTGAAAATTCTGGGAGCTGACGTAAGTTGTTCGAATGCTGAGCAATGTAGGAAACAGTAGAAATCATTTAAAAATCACTCCAAAATAATTCAAAATCAAGTAATAAACATGAAAACACTTTGTAAACGTTTAAACCCTTGGTGTCTTCGTATTTTCTTCTTTCCATTCAAGTTAGACAATATTTTCTGAGCCATTTTCAGTCTACTCTACATCTACATCTACGTATATACTCTGCACTTCACAAAATTGTCAGCGTATTACCGCGGGGGTGGGTACATTGTAGATTTTGATAAACCATTTGGCTTTGACGAAAGCCTACGTTACACGAAATTTAATAGTTAAATATGAAACTTCAATTACTGATGGGAACAGTTTGAAATTAATGATCTAACAAAAATCAACTTTCGGTATTATTCATGATATATATTTCGTAGTCAGTTTTCTCTCACGCTTTTACAATATTAACTCTTCGGTAAACACTATTTCAAAATCACAAGAACAAATATATAACTATGTTTTATTAGTCGCCTCTCAGGAGCGTTAAGGGTAACAATTCTCATGTCTTATGGCCATTATAACTTCACACACATTTGCCGGCTTATTGCGACTGCTACAGAGGCCGCGTTACCAACTGCTAACATAAAATCTTATACTACCAACTTAAATTATTCAGTACCTAAATTACAATCTACGCATCGTGGGATCTTGCTTTACAGAACATACAGGAAATACAGAGATGTAACGATTATATCGTTATAACTTTCAAATGAAATTAAAGAAAACATCAAATTTATATCACAGCGTTGACAAAATAATCATTGCAAATCGCTAAAGTTACACTTCAAATATGACATCTGGCCTCAGATTTTCAATTGGAGTACTTTAATTAGTGTACCAAGTATCATAACACGCTTAGAAGTTATACATAGTTTATTTAATTTATTTGTAAGTTTTCACTATATAAAAATCAAAATATCACATGTTCGTTAAATAATCCTACATATTCACTAAAAATTACATCGTTTCTTTACTATAAAGGAACTTAGCTGCTGATAGGAATAATAATTAATGATAAATCAGTAACAGCTGCTTCCTTACGATCTACGTGAAACACTCCATACCATTTAACCATTGCATATGTTTCGTCTGGCGTTGGTATAACGTCTCCTTTTAATTTTACAGCGTAAACTCAAGTCCCGTTAAGATTGATATTGAGTGGTAGACTTTTAATTCAGTGGTTTCTATCCAGAAGACACTAATATAAATAAAACTTGTGTATCAGGGAACCAGCAAACCCCTGGGTTGCAAATGACATAAATCTGGCTGATTTAGTGACAGGGAGTAGTGGCGCGTATAATGGGAAAAACGTGTAGCTTACACGCATTGCGCGCCCACCGACAGCTGTCCATGTTTCTCTCCCTGTTAAAGCCAGCAGAAATTAATAAGGTAAAAGCACTACTATAGCGCATCAGTATCAATATTTAAACAGATGTTTAGATTTTTTGAGCTTTAATGTTGTACCTTCCCTTCAGAAGATAGCAAAATTAGTGATAGACGATTTTTTAATTTACACAGATTTTCTCACAAATGTTTCACTCTACGTGTTCCCAAGTATATTATAACTTGTTTCTCCTGTGCCTGTTATAATAATAGCGCTCAAGTTTTCCTATTTTCTTATGCATAAAGAACCCCACTGTCACCATTTCATCGGTATCTCTGGAATTAGTAATTTGTATTCTCAGTACCAGTAGTACCAAAGCTTGAGTGCTATTAATCAATCTTACTGATAAGCCTGCCTTCCTATAATTTACAAAATTCCACTCACACATTGATTCCGTCTGTTTCTGTTTTGGTGATTGCAGTCTTATCGTCAGTACCATATCCTTCAAAACACATTAATACTGGCACTATCACGAGAAAATGATAAAATTTATATTTTGCAATCATTCATGGTCAAACTGCGCAATTAATTCGACCCCCGCATCGTGAATAATATAAAGGGAAAGACGTTTAACAACAAACAAACCCCTCACAAGTGTATGTTCAAAATTTTAAAAGTCTAATTTGTAGCTATGAAAAGCTAACGATAAGTCTAACAGCAACTCATTCCTTTTCTTCGACTACATTCTGTAACGAGGGTAATAATTTGATTTTTTTTTTCTGGGAAGGTGATCAAGGATCTGGAAGTAATTCTGACATGGCGTTTGAAAGAAGCATCTCTGCATTTACCTGGAGTGACTTTAGGAAACCATGGAAAATCCAAATCTGGATGCTTGGACAGAGTTTCGAGCTCACGTCCTCCCGAATGCGAGACCACAGCGTTACCGCTCGCCCACCACGCTCGGTCTGTGGTTTTGTAACACAAATTACCAAATACCAACTTAATTACAGGAACAGTTTCCGTTACAAGCTCTGAAAGAATCGGATGTAAATATAGCAAAAAATTTTACATAAAATTATGCAATATAATATAGATTTTGCCGTGACCCTCCCTGAAATGTGTTGAATCTACCAACTACAAACATAAAAAATGGTAACACTTTTGAACAATTATATTGCCTATCTCGTACAATATCAATCAAGTGTAATTTTATGATGTCATAAAAATCTGTCTCCTTTCTCAATTGATAAAATTAACTTCAATTAACATTTGTTAGCAACTTGGAACACGAATTTATAGATGTTTGGTCAAACACAGTGAAAATCTAACGATAACACGCACACGTAAATGGATAAATAATTTGTCACGTAATCACTTATTGCACGAAATAAATAAAAATGATAAATACATACTAGTGCACGAGAAGCACACTGTTCATAGCAAGTTTCCCCTGCACTAGGACAGTAAAACATCACTTTGTAAATAATAACTTCAATATTAAGACCGATTCTCAAGTATGTTCAGAAGGAAAGTAATTATTATTAAAATATTAAATTTCATCGCTTAACTACTTAAATTCTTCTTCACTTTCTGGAAGGGCTGCATTATTTTTATTTTTGTCAATCAAATTAATACTACCACAAGAAGCATTACGCTGATTTGATGTAACAGATTCATACAAGAGCACACACTGTTATGCTATTCGTTGCATCAGAAGATTGATAAAAACATTTTTTCCTTTCATTTCACCTAATAGAAAGCTTCGAATAATCATTCCCATTATGTTCAGATATATTCCCTGTATCTCCACTGAATTCCAATGGGAACCTAAAATACGCAAAGACAAAACACTTAATTAATTACCCCGGGTTGCAATGGAAACGTCGAGGTATTCAGCATCGGGATTAAGAGTAAAAAAAAGTCTTCTGTACCCACACTTTTCACCCCTTTTTAAAAAGAAATTTTATTCATTTAACAAAAGTTACATTTATATTACAGGCAATCAAATGTTATGCGTTAGAAAAATAACTATAATAAATTTTAAATTCTGATCGCGTATTCTTGACCTAGATATGTGTTCACAAATTTTAAAAATAAGATTTTATAGTTGGTCGTCATACAACTTGTTCTCAAATGATCTTAACGAACGTGTCTTACAAAAAGATTTCATACGTTTCTTTGAATTTTGTTAATTTTTTCATGGACCTAATCTAGATTTTCAATGTGGATAAGCAATCTTTTAACTTCTTCGTCTTGTTTTGTAGTATGTAGAACATGGTTTGGCCTAGTAGCAAACTGCATGAGTTATGTTTTTCCCGTGGGGCTGTATTGATGTCTGGAGGTACTAATAAGTTGATGGCTACATTCACGGGTGATATTTGTAATACTGCTACAGCGCGCTTTGTCCACATTCATATTTCGTATACATTACCACTCTGAAAACGAGGAAGATGTGAGTCGATATTTCCGCAAAGTTCACATCTGTCGGTTATTTTGAACAGTATTCGGAACAGTTTCTCATTTGTTGCAATTCTCTAACTAACCACTTTATACCAAAGAGCTTGTATGAGTGATGGTAAGTTGTTAAAAACTTAGCACAGCATTCACCAGTTGGTAATAATTTTTTTGTTTCTAAGTTGTTGCGTTGACCGATAATTGTTAAGCAGGTTATTGCAGTCGGACTGCTGTGATATAATTATTTTCTTTTGTTGGAAGTTTTATCGATGTAGTCGACCCGTGTAGGAGCCTCTGTACTTGCTGGTCTGTATGTTTTCACTATTTGAGATATGAGATTGGCGTCCCGTAGCCAATATTGTAAAAGGAGACTCCTTATAATGTCTATCAGTCCAAAAGACACAGTCTCATAATTTAATCGCTTCTGCACGATTTGTGATGTAATCATAGAGGATGATTTAAACAGGTTGGTAAACAAATGCTCAACATGTTTTTGGTTCCCCACCCCTCTTTTTGTATATCGACTGGTATTGTTGAATAGATCAGAAAATGCAATCAGTTTCGCTTTGAGACAATTTTATTTAATTGTGAATATCGTGATATATGAGCTCATTAAAATTTATTGCTCTTATAATGTTAGAACAATACAACGAAAATTTGAAGAAATTCAACATGATGGGCTTTAATGAGGACTTTCGACGAAACTTCTTCGGGTGTATTGACGTTAACAAGGTTTTTTTGGGATTATTCTGTCAAAACAAACTTAATTTTACGATCTACAGTATATGGATAAGATTATACGGCATTATACAGTCATACAAGAGCAACAAATGTACCTGAGATAATAAGAGGAGTAATTATGTAGGATATTCATGGAACTGGAAAAACTTTGTTATGAAGCATTGCGTCTCAATAAAAATCGACTGTTGATTTTGGTTGGAGTATAACGTAATTTTGAGTGCTAATTTAGTTAATTTTTTTCTGCGCGAATGTTTCTTAAAATATTCTATTCAAAATTATTTGATAATTGTCACCATATCACATGTTGGTTCACTGGAATAAAGTGTTACATGCTATTATGAATACTGAGCAGCACATCAGCATAATATAAAATGTTACACGTGCTTTACAGACACTTGGTAGTTTTTTCGCACTACAGCCAGTGTAGTAGAGCTGTACATGGTTTAGCCTGTCACAAGTAGAACTAGCTGGAAGAAAGGACACAATCTGATACAGTTCTTGTGGAGCACTAACCCCAAAAATAACTGGAACCTTTGTGCATTTAGCTTTACCATTGATGTAATCAACTAGAAAATATTGCACTGGATTTAAGAAAAATACATGTGCAAAAATAATTCAGTAGTGAAATTAAATTTATTATTCAGGATGCAAGAGTGATGTTGCCTGAGAGCGAAAAAAAAAAAATTTTAGGGCTTGACGGTAGGACAAAGACGGAACAAATAAAAAAAAATATTTCTGAAATATGCAAGACATACTTTAATCCTCGTTAACACGACAAAAGCTTGTAATTGGTATGACTGCACGATGAGTGCTATATGTTAGTTTCTACTGTAGTGTGATTACTTAGTATCACAATTAGTCAACACAAGGTGAATGTGTCCTTCAGCTATAGATTCTGTTGTCTGAAGGTATTAAACCAAAAATTTTATTTTGCATATATTGCGTGAAAAGTTCGGCAATTATACAATTTAGAAGCCTCTTTATAGTGTCATACATTCTTCTGTGAAGGTTGGACAGTTTCTAACAGACAGCTTTTGAAATTCAAATACTTATTCATAAAGATTCACGAATAATTGTTGGCGAACCCATTGCTGCAAATGGAGTACACTTACAAAGGTTTGGTGTCAATCATGATTAAAGTCAGACAATCAAGGCATGTACAGTACACTACTGTAATGACGCTAATACATACCTTTTGTGGTTGTGGTAGATCAGACGGCAGTTGCTTATTACAGAAAAAAATGCTTGAAAATATTTTCAGGTTGTCGTGGTTATTGCTTCACGTTTGTCCAAAGCTGCGTCACATTTCCATTTATGCGGCTAGTGCAATAGTGTGGTATGAACCCAATTTATTATAGATATCATCTATCCAACCAATCAGGATGTAACGTGCTCTAAAATAAGCGCCTTTAAAATGAAGTATTAGTATTTGGAAAAGAAGCCACAGGATTAAACTTTTACTAGTTTTGGCCGCAACTTGCAAACTACAGCAGAAGTAATTACGTTGTTTACTTTTCTTTTTAAGAGTAGTATACAGGAGGATTCAAAACTCAAAAGAAATTCTTTTCCGATCTCTTTCCATAAATGAATCGTATTCGGAACATAATGTCAAATAATTTTAAATACGAAATTGGTTTTTGGGTCACCGAAATACATACCATGTGCAAAGAATTCTGAAGCTTATACCGTTTAAGATCTAGAGTTGGGTGAAAAACTGACTAAGTACTGAGTGACAGCAATGGCGCTCCATTTCCCTTTGTAACTAACAAATGAGTTAAATTAACGGCAGTTGCGTTCAAAGAATATTGATTGCGAATGAAACATTGTAAGAACTGACATTTTTCAGAAACTTTCGGAGTGCTTTGTCAGGGAGACGCCCAATTTTGATGCGCGTTCTCTTATTTGATAAATCACGGGTACAATGCTAAATGCTTGAAATGAAGAGCTCTATCCAAGAACAGTGTGAAAAAGGTGAAGAAGCTCCGTTGAAGGCGAAAACCGCTTTTCTGCTGTCAGTATTCTCATGATAATTTTGTAATAAAGATGTCGATTTTCTGCTTGAATGAGGAACTGCAGCACTGCATGCTAATGTCGCCTCTTGGGAATGATTTGATGGGTCTGAAGGTACAAAAGACGTAAGATTACGACCCATAGCGACCTGTTTCTTCAATAGAATTCTCTACCCAACACCGCTGCAGTTGCAAACGGAATGTAAAGCAATGCGTTTCGGAACTGTATTGCTATAAATAAATCAAATGGACCTTTCTTCAAAATAAATATTGTCACATTTAATGGACCCTCATAATGATTAATTTTTTCAATATAAACAAATAACTGAGTCATTTCCAAATTAAATTCTATGTAATAACTGGTCTGCTAGTCAGATGGAGAAGGTAAGAACACTGCTTTGTTCATGTGACGTACCAGGACATACTGTGGTTCATATTCCATGTTTTTTTTTGTTTTTTTGTTTTTTACTATGGGTTTACGCCTCGTCGACGTCGAGGTCATTAGAGGCGTGAAGAAGAGGAATGGGAAGGAATTTGGCCATGGCCTTTTGAAGGAAGCATCCTGGAATTCGCCTGGAGTGTTTTGGGGAAACCATGGAAAACCCGGATCTGGATGCCCGGATGGGGATTAGAACCGACATCCTCCCGATTGCGAGGCCAGAGCGTTAACCGCTCCCACACCACGCTCGGTGTATTCCATGTTAAACTATAGATCCCGTAGGGAAGAAATTTGATGCATTTCACCTTATGGTTATCGACTAAGTTTTTAAGATATGTACGAAAATCCTGTCTACCATGGTCAAATAATTAAGTAACGAGACTAGAAGAAAATTACCCTCTCAAATTTTCGTAACTTCTATGAACAGAAATTAATAACGCTTAAATTTCTCATAAATTATTTAACAAAATTTAATTCATGATGAATACCTGTCAGTAAAAAACAATTAATTGATAGAATTAAAGTTATAATAGCAGGAAATTATAATTTAAATTCAAACTCCATTTATTAATACACCTTTCCGATCAACATTGTTCTCACACGTCAATTCAATTTATTTAGCGGCGTTATTGATGAACAAACATTGAAAAGCCTATAGCAAAATGGTTTTAAGTTGACAGACCTAATGAAATTGGATTTACTTTCCATAATTGAAAATTCAAATACAAAATATAGTGAACTGTGAAATATCATTAATCTTGCGGAGTTAACACCCACAGCCTCCTATTGCAGAAACAGCCTAAAACAAATGAAGCCCTCACTGGATCCCCAAAAACGCCGATAGTAATTAAAAGTAGCTTTTGACTGTAGCAACATGCTTCCAACATACGAAGGAATTAAACACGAACTTGTCGAATCCTGTCTCAATGTTCTCAAATATCTACCTCAAACATGCTAAGTTATGTGTTCGTTTACAATACCTTCCTTTGACTATTCAATAACAAATTAACCAATTCCACGTGTCTTAAAATGTGGTCCAACATTCTGTTTGCCTCTTCTTTCTTTGAAACTCTTCCACCAACTTCTGACTAGTCCATTATTTCAAAAACACGGGCATTTCATAAGTTATCCATATACTTAATTCTGACCGTCTTTCAATTGCACCACATTTCAAATGCTACAATTTCATTTTTTTCTGGCATTTTCCCAAGTCTTACTTATGTATAGTGCTGAACTCCATAAATACAGTTTTACAAACTACTTTCAGAATCCTATGTCGATGTTGCAAACTAGACCATTTCTATTTTTCAATAATGCTCTATTAGGTAATGCTATTATACTTTTGAAATCATTATTACTACTTTCCATTAATTGTAATTTTACTTCCTAAATAACAGAATTCACTTACATCCCCTACAAAATATGATCCTTTTAAGTTTCCTCCTTTGGTTTATATTTAATTCAAATATTTCTCCCAAAATTTTAATCTTTTCATTAAGGAATTTTTCAATATCCCTGCTATTGACTGCTAGAAAGACAATGTCGTCAGCAAGAACACCAGATTCTGGCTTGCTTCATTTCTTCTTCTACATACCAATTGAATAATAGAGCACAACCCTGTCTCACATCATATTAACGGATGATTGTCTCCCATAATTATTTACTGTCACTACAGTTATCTCGTTATTAAATATATTGTATATTATTTTTCTGTCTCGATATTTTACACCTAGTTTCCTTAAAGCTTTAACAACATGTCTTTATTTAAAACTACCGAAAGCTTTTTTTAAGTTCGCAAAGTATCTTCATTTTCTTGAACCACCTTTCAAGTATTAATCTTAAAGCCATAATTAGCTGGGATTGTTTCCTTTTCCTTCTCCAGTATGTTCAGTGATGTTACATGACAATAATGAGAATGCAGTTAACTGCAGTTTGTCTCCCGAAAGACCCATACTGGCCTCTAGATTTTACGCTCTCATCCCAAGGTCGCCTTTAATAGTACTGCAAGCCGTCACTCCATACGCAATGCAGAGTGGTGTATTATCTCAACCCAGACGTTCTGGCACAGTATGGTAACTGGGAAATGTACGAGTCCACCGTCATTTCTCCCATCTTGCTGATTGATGTACTGATTGATTAAATAATATTCCATTATCGGCTCTCAATCAAACTAGTTAATCCCGAATCTAATGCAAGACATCATCAAAATGTGTTGGCAAGCCCGAACAGTGATATGTAAGATGGTAGACAAAGTTACGCTGGCTGCGTCAGCAAGTATGAAGTTACCATTCTGATCTGTGCCGCTAAACAGAAAAAGCTAAAGCTGCCAGAACTTGGTTATCGATCCATGGGATATCGATAATCTGATATAAAATCCTGACTTAGTAGCAAACAAAACGTCTTGTAGAGCCACTATTAGAACATATTTAATTTTTCCTTGTTTAAATCCGTAACTTGCTTATGCTAAAATACCATCTTCATAGTTCTTAAAGCCACCATTAACTCTCGCCAGTAAACTTTTCCGATCCTTTAGCTGGGAAATTTATTTTTCTTTCGAAATTGAGGTTAGTATTACGAGCAGAAAAAAGTTAATGGCAGCTATGCCTGCCAATATTTGTCCAAATTATTCACAAAAGTACTTCCAGAAAATGCTTACATTCAACTAACACAACTTACGCTGGATTTTACTTTTTATGGATTGATAGATGTTTGTTTCTGACCCCACAACAATTCTGCGAAAGATGCAAATGTTAGTGTTCCATTGATGAATTAAATTTTTACACAGGAAGTATAATGCTTCAAAAATGTTTCACGTCAATTACTTCCACTTGCTAAAAAAACGCTTAATACACTTTTTGGAATCATATTTCAATTACTAACAATACATTGAATGAGAAGTGTACAAGAGGTCGGAGAATATTTACTGGACAAACAGAGAAAAATTATTTACATAACTTCTAGAGAAAAAAATTAAATTCTTTGCTGGAGTATTGTGTTACTGCATGTTGTGAAATTGTTTATATTTGTGCATCAACTTTGCAAACGACGTATTAAATCTTCCACACTCATTTTCCATATACTCTCAATCAGATATTCGCTTAGTATGCCGAAGATGAATCTGAAATGATTGAGTAGACTTCGACGGTCACTGTA
>JARYHS010013631.1:38902626-38949626 GCA_031002005.1 Vandiemenella viatica | reverse complement strand
TATATATATATATATATAAATTTCATCCCTCCCAGCAAAAGGCTGGGAGGCGGGCTGCTGGAGAGTCTCAACGAACGAACCTTTTTAGTCCAACTAACTTAAAGGGGAGGGAAGAGGGATGGAAGGTCGACCGTGGCCTTACAGAGGCACCATCCCGGCATTTGCCTGGAGGGACTGTGGGAAACCACGAAAAACCACAGTCAGGATGGCCGGACGGGGTGTGACCCCCCTCCTCCCGAACGTTAGGCAAGAGGGCAATCTTGCCATCCTCCTTACTCGCGGTGTTTCATGGCATCGTATCTGCCCTTTTTTTAATCTGTATTTATATCCATCCCCACGTTTTATAAATCATCAGCTGAAGCAACGCTGTTGCATTTGTTTAATAGGGCAGTCTGCACAAACAATGTATTTAATGATGGAGGAGGTAGAGTAATATTTAGCAGAAAGAGACATCGGCGCTTCCCCGCTTCTACGGTACCTGAACTATGGACTCCACCACGTCAACGTTTTTTTTTTTACTCTAGTCAAATTGTAAACATAAAAGTTTTAATGTATTATTTTATTGTTATTTTATTGTCTAGTCTGCCTACCAATATGGTTATTTTTTGTGAAAGGCACTGTAAGTATACTCCTTTTGTTATAAGGTCTGATTCTTTCCCAACGCCTATGGATTTTTCCGTAAGAGCGTTAAGACCAAACTGGTGTTGCTCCACCCGACTACACATAGTCGCCTCTGCAACAAACACACTCCCGCAGATCAGTTCGCAGCAGATTCCTCTTCTGTTTTAACGAACAGTCATTAGATTAGTTTCATAGATTAGCCCTCTTCTAAAGCCATAGGTAGAATGGGCCTATAAATATCCCCATATCACATAGGTAATCAATATGAAATGAGATGTTACATTTACTTCTGTCAGTAAGATAAACTTTTACAATTTTAGACTTGCCAAGATTATTATAACAATTTGATTGTTGTAAATATAGTGAAGTCAATTTATGTTCATTGGTTAGTCAGAAAGATTTTAGGACTTTTAATTGAGCGTTGATTACTAGAGTACCAAATATTCCCCAAAGGTTTAGCTGTTTTGGAACGTCCAAATAGCATAATTTAACGTTATCTGTCTTAATGGAGTGTAGTAGAGACCAATTGTGTTGACAACTTAAATAGCAGATTGAAATTTCGAGTATTACGTAAATGTTCAAAACCATTACTGTGTGGTATAACAGGAATAGCAGGCTACAAAGAGGAGAGGAATGTTGTTAAATTAAAAAAAAAAAACTGTGTGGTTTTATGAAACCACGAAACAAGTGAAACTTTTTTAAGCATTTAACATAAAATTTTCTGAAAATTATTCGATTTAGGGTATTAAAATTGCGTTCTTAATCTTAACTTAATAATTGGAAAATGTGAATTACAATGGAAAATCAATAGTTAACAAGATATCCAAATATAAATTTTAATTTCAAACTATGTATTAGAGTACGGAATACACAATAAATACAATCCCACGAATATGTGAGAATGTAAATGCTAAACTGATGCGAGCTATAGGCGCCGCCATATTCTACATCTACATATATACTCTGCAATTCACAAAATTGTGGGTGGTAGAGGGTTCTCAGCACCAAAGCTAATCTCTTTGCTGTGCATTCCAATCCCTAATAGTACGAGGGAAAAAAGAATTCATATAAGAATCAGACCGGCACCTTATTTCTCTAATTTTATCTTTCCTGTCCTTCCGACTCAAATAGGTTGGTGGAAGAAGTATTTCACTACACTCAAAAGTGAAAGTGGGAGTACGCATGTTTACCAATAAGTTTAAACGAAATGTGTGTCGTCTATCTACCAGAGACTCCCAACCTAGTCTACTAATCAGTTCTTTGACGCTTTCATAAGGACTGTAGCAAACGGTCGCGAATCGAGCGGCTCTTCTCTGTACTTTCTCTATACTTTCGATCAACCCCTTACGAAACGGGTCCCAAATGGCACAACAATAATCCAAATGTGGACGCACAAGAGATTTGTACGCTATCTCCTTTGTTTGTTCATTACAATTTTTCAAGATTCGACCTATGAATCGCAGCCTAGAATTAGCTCTACCTACAAACGAATTAATGTGTATGTCCCATTTCATGTTCCTTTGTACTGTTACTCCCAAATATTTCATAGAATCGACCATATCAATAACTGTATTGTTTAACTCGTATTTCTGAACAATTGGATTCTTTTTGCTAGTTATGCTCATTGTCTTGCAATTTTTACAATTTAGAGTAAGTTGCCACTCAGCGCACCAAACCAAAATAACATCCAGATCACGCTGAATTTCTAAGCAATCGGCCAAATTTCTTACTTCCCTATAAATAACCGCATCATCAGCAAACATCTAAAAAGGTTTTTCACTTTGTCTCCGAGATCGCTTATAAAAATTAAGAAAAGAAGTGGTTCTATTACACTTCCTTGAGGTACACCCGATGTAACATCTAGATTAGAAGAACTTTCTCCTTCAACGACAACATACTGCGACCGACCAGTTAGAAAATCCTTTATCCATTCACAAAGCTGATCCGATATACCGTACGCTCGAAGCTTCGCTAAAAGGCGGTTGTGTGGCACAGAGTCAAAGGTTTTCTGGAAATCTAAAAAAATTTCATCTACTTGTGAACCTGCATCGATAACTTTCATTACTTCGTGTGTAAATAGGGCCAGCTGTGTTTCATATTATCTTTTCTTCCGAAATCCGTGTTGATTTGTTGTAAGCAAATTATTATCATCTAGAAAATTCATATTGGCCTTGGTTGCTCTGCCGAGCGCCTTTCACTTTATCCCCACTCTGCGGCCGGCTGTAATGCGACATGTGATAGAGGGACGAAGAAATAACACTTCCTGTTTTCGGAAGAGAATATTAGAAAGATCCGTCAGTTGCCGATTACCTTGCTACAGTTCAAATTTAGTCGATGCCAGACAGATCTCAACTGACTAGGAGAGGTTTTCAGTGTGGAAATCGCAATCGTAGAACGAACAGGTCTGGTAAATAGTACATCACCTCTGGCTTCTCGCCCTAAAGCAGTTCTTCCTGGTGGGCATCCGCTTAAGAGAAATCGGGGATTAAAAAAAGGGCTTAAATGAGCTATACTTTTACGGAAAACCGTTAGTTTGCAATGTCTGTTTAGCCGTGATCGTTTAGGCGGAGTGATCAGAGGCGATGGGTTCAAAGTTCGATATCACTAAACGCCAAATTTTTTTCTATTTTTTTTATTGCCATTCCATCTTGTATCATTAAAAATTTGTTTTGAAACAAATTTTTTATTTTCCTGTGACAAATACACAAATATTAGGAAGGTATAAATCATAAAAACATTTGAAACAAAAATTACGTGCACACTAGGAACATTTTATGAAGGATATGTTTCGAAAGTCACATACAAAATTTATTATTGATTTAAAAAAGCAGGTTTCATTAACATTTGTAAATTTCGGCCTTTTATTCGTTAATTTTGAACCATACCAGGAATATTTTATTATGTCATAAAATATGGTGAATAAGAGAATATATCTTAACAGCATCTACACGAGAAGATATTGCACGGTTATATTGTAACAGTTCAGGCGCATTTTGAAGCTTTTTATTAGTATTTTTACCTAATGATAGAAATACACATCACATGGTTGATATACATGCGTACATTTCGGTGGTACCATCCTAATATTTGCGTATTTGTCAAAGGAAAATAAAAAAATTGTAGAATTTGTTTCAAAACAATTTTAATGCTACAACATAGAATAGCAATAAAAAAAAATACAAATAAAAAAAAAATTCGCGGGTGGGGGGATCGAACCTCGGACCCGTGGCATTTGATCACACCGCCTCAACGGGCACGGTTTTTTTTTTTTTTTTTTTTTTTTTTTTTTTTGGCCTCCTTCCTCCCCTTCAGCCCTACCTTTCGCTCACCAATGAATAGGCTCTTTGCCTGGCTCTATACCTTTGTTTATTAATTCATGGGGTGTTCTGTTCCCCTTTTCCATAATGTGTTTATCATTCATTTTTTCTAGTTTTGGTGTTTTCTTACTTTATTCGTTTACAACAATTAAGAAATTTGCAAAGGAGCTTTTATTTTGAGCGGGTGTCAATTTGTTGTATTCTTCTGTTAGGTAAAACCAGTATTCTAGTTTTGCCCTTATTTGAGAATGTGTAGTAGACGGCGTGTCCTAGTAGCCACATTGTGGCATTATGTTTTGTATCGGGATACGCTCTCCTCTGTGGTCTTATTAAATCTTCGGTTCTGATCTGATTTTTTGCGGTCCTGTTTATTATCGCAACTTTTTCCTTAGTCCATTCCCATATTTCTTTCATTTCTTCACACTCAAATCTGTGGACTAGGGTATCGATTTGTTGGAATTGGCTGCACTTGTTTGTATTGCTGAGATGTATTGAATGTAGTTTCTCTTTAGTGCTTATCATATCATTAACCACTTTGTACCACGTGGATTTAACCCCCAGGTTTAACGTTTTATTGTTGACATTTTTCCAAATTTGCTGCCAGCTGCAATGTTTGTATTTATCTTCTTGTCTGTTCCTTTGGTTTTGACAATTCATTTCTTCTAGGAGGTGTCTTGTTTTGATCTTGGGGCTTTGTTGCTGTGATAGATAGCTGATTTTTTTTTTATTTTTTTTTTATTTTTTATTTTTTTTTTTTTTTTTTTTTTGTCACATTGTGTCTTTCTGCAAGCCCCGCTACCTTTGGTAGCTCTGCTTCTTTGTGTCAAATTGTATCTGTTTTCTCTTTTTGTGGTGTGCACTTTGGAGGGTAAAACCCTTATCAGGGGGAAAACCTCCTTGTTGTATGTACAGGACAGGATCTGTGGTTAGGTATATTTTTATTTTATTGTATTATTCTGGTTGGTAAAGTATACTTAGGGGGACTTTATACTTGTGCCATCTCTTTGGTTTGTAGTTCCCAACGTCTCTTAAGTTTTCTACTGACTGCCTTGTTCTGGTCATGTTTTCGTGGAATCTTTCAGTTTGTTGGAAAATAGCCGTATGAATCCTTGGTATGTTTGTCCAATCGTGGAGGTCGTCTATTCGTGTATATCTATTTGCTTTTAGTATTATACGTAGGCTTCTATTCTGTATTATTTGTAGTTTCTGAATGTGGACGTTACTTGCCGTCCCCCATACTTCACATCCGTAGAGCATGGTTGGTCTAATTATGGTTTTGTATAGGCGTATTTTTGTTTCTAATGACAGTTCCTTACTGTACAGAATCGGATATAGGTTCATTAGAATTCCTAGGGTTTTTTGGCACTTATCCTTGATATGGTGGTTGTACAAGAGTTTTGAATCTAATATCACTCCTAGGTATTTGTGCTTTTCTTTCCAGGGGATTCCATGTCCTGCGAGTTGTAATTGTGTGTCCGGTTTCCTTCGTCTTTTTGTGAAGAACACGGCCGCGCTCTTGTTGGCGTTGATGCACACTTTATTTGTTATGCACCATTTCTCTACTTCTTGCAGTTGTCTCTGCATCTTATTAATTATTGCATTGAATTGACGTCCTGAACACATAGCAGCTGTATCATCAGCGAACTGAGCTAAGGTGATTCCCGGAATTGCAGGGAATTTGTTAACGTAGACTTTAAAACATGGTGGTGATATGACTGATCCCTGTGGTACTCCCGCTGTCATTAGTCGTTTTGTCGATCTCTGTCCTTTTACTGACACGTAGAAGGTTCGATTTGTAAGGTAGTCTGCTATTATTCGTATGTAGCACTGATCTATCTGTGTCTCTTGTTGTAGCTTCCTTAACAGCATATCGTGCCAAACTTTATCATATGCTTTCTGGATATCCAGGAAGACCACCGCTGTTGACTTGGAAGTGTTGAAACCTTTGCTTATCAATTCGGCCATTCTGTATAGTTGTAGCGTTTGCCGATAATTTATCTTTAAATCCAAATTGTTCCAGTCGTATTGTATGATTTTCTTCAAGGTGTCGAGTAATTCTTGTTTTTAGTACCCTTTCATAGATTTTTGATAGACTGCTGAGCAGGCTGATTGGTCTATAATTGGTTGGGTCTGTATTTGCTTTCCCTGTTTTGGGGATGGCTATGATTTTGGCCGTTTTCCAGTTTTTTGGGAAGTAGCAGTGTAGCATACAGCTATTTATTATTCTTGTTATTAACACTATTGCTTTTCTTGGCAGTTTTTTAAGGTGCATATTTGAGATTTTGTCATCTCCTGGTGCTTTGTTGCTGCTAAGTCGCCTGATGATTGTTTTTATCTCTGTTGGGCTCGTTAGCTCAGGGTTTACTGGATCCTCACACTTCCTGATGTTTTCGGCAATTTGTTTGGTTTCTTCCTCTTCCCGTTGTTGGGCCATAGTTAGTTGTACTTCTGGTGTTGCATGTTGTGCTTCAAAATGGTCTGCTAAAATTTCTGCCTGGCTCATTGAGTCAAAGACCGCTCCATTCGGACCCATGATAGCTTGGTTGCCTGGTTTTGGTTCTTTAAGTGCTCGCACTAGGCTCCATGCGTCACGGTGTTGGAGGGTTAGTCGGGACATTTTGTCCTCCCATTGTTCGGTTCTTCTTTCCTGTAATCGTTTCCTAATCTCCCTGGCGAACCTGTTCATTTCCCTTTTGTCCGCTGGGTCCCTAAATCTCTGCCAGCGCTTCCGGTGTTGGTTCTTAAGGTACTTCAGTTCTTCTATAAGTGCTGACCCTTGTTCTTCCATTTTTGTCTCCATTACCGTTACGACTGAGGCATGTTTTTCTGCTTCTTTAATAATTTTTGTTAGAGTATTTATTGCTTTATCTATCTGCAGCTTATTATTTAATTCCATGGTGGGACAGATATTTTGTTGAATTAAATTAGTGAATCTATCCCAGTCCGTCTGTTTAAGGATTTTCGGGTTTTCTTGACTGCTTGCCCACTTCCTGATTTGTAGCAAAACTGGATTGTGGTCCGATGATAGGTCATTTATGGTTTCCAGATTTATAGTTCGTCTTATATTCTTTGCTATCACTATATCCAGTACATCTGGTTGTTGTCTTGCGGAGGTAGGAATGTAAGTCGGTTCCTCGGGGCCCATAACTGTTAGATTTAGTCTTTCAGATATTTCTATTAGTCTTTGACCCTTTCCGTTTGTGACTCTACTATTCCAAGCCGGATGTTTAGCATTTAGATCGCCACCCAGTATGGCCCTCTCAGATATTGACATGGCACTATTTAAGTCATTCTCTGTAAGTTGTTTCCGAGGGCTTACGTATGCGGCGATAAATGTTACTTCTCCATCTATTGCATTGATGCTCACTGCACTGGCTTCCATGTTCTCAAGTTCCGGCAAAGTTTTTGGTTGGTGCGTGAGGGTTGATTTTATCAGGATTGCCGTGCCCCCTCCCCTTTGTCTCTCTCTGTCCTTTCTGTAAATTTTCATGTTTGGTATTCGGAAATTGTCTGTGGGTTTTAGATGTGTTTCCGTTATAAGCATCATGTCCACTTTCTTCCGTTTTAAAAAGTCAATGATTTCTTGTTTCTTGCTTTTTAAACCATTTGCGTTGAAAATATATACATTGGTATCAAGTAGTTTCCCCTTCTTATTAGCCATTAATCTATCATTTCGCTTAATCCTTTGATTATTGCGATGATTTTGCCCCAGACACTTGTGGCTTCTTTTATTTCTTTTAGTGTTGTCATAAAGATGGAGATTGCCTTTTTAGAACTCATGCTTCCAAGGATGTCTTCCATTTCACTGAGATCCTCCATAAAGGTGTTTTCTTTTGTCTTTGATTTCCTCTGCCTCTTCCTTTCTCTTCTCGGTGCTTCTGCAAATTTTCTTTTTGTTGGTTTGTTTTCACTTTATCTGCATAGCTTCTTCCTGGTTCCAAGTTCCCTTTGTTTTTGTCTTCTGACTGCTTTGTGTCGCTGTCACGGATAAATTTTCCCTTCTCCTGATTTCTTGTCTTTCTAGTGTCCTTTGATTTGTCCTCATTTTGGACCTTCGCTTTGATTGGTCTCAAAGGGCCTGGTATGCCTGGCATCCCTTCCACGAGGCTGGGTGATCCCCCTCACAATTTACACATTTTGCCTTCTCCTGATGGCTCATTTTGCAATTTTTTGTAGCGTGCCGTCCCGCGCATTTTACACATCGACTGGGCATTTGACAATAATTTGCGGTTGTGCCCCAGTCTCTGACATCGATGGCACTGACTTGGTCCCAATCTGGATTTGTAACTCTCCACACTTACTCTAGTGTATAGTATTCCTCTCATGTTGTATATTTCCTCGGACTTTTCTCCGGGATTTAGGGTTACACAATAGGTAGAAAGTGGAATTAGGTCCCTTGTATCTGGATCTCTCTTTTTAAATTGGTGTACCATTTGTACATCGAAACCATAATTAATAAGTTCAGTTTTGATGATGTCCTCTGGAGTTGTTGGTGGTAGCCCCTTGATTACCACCTTTAGCTTTTTGTCAACTGGGTTCTGGTGAGTGTAGAAGTTTATTTTCTCTCTCAAGAAGAAACTTCTCACCATTTCATAATCTTCCATGGTCTCAAGATGGTACTTTAGGCTGTCTCCGCGGAAGATCACTTTGAGTTCTCCTGTAATGAAGCTTTTTATCTTCTGGTTTAGTGCTAGGAAGTTCCCTATTTGGTAGGTTACAATTGGTGGTATCCTTGGAAGTGGGGGTCCTTGTTCTTCTGTTTCTTCTTCTTGTCCTGATTGTGACGCATCATCCATGTGCTCCTCTTGGTCTCCATCGCTTTCTTCGGAGTGGTCTGATAGAACTGCAAATCTGTTGTCCAACTTCATCTTCTCTCGAGAGTTTTGTCGGATTTCCTGTACCTCTCTTTGTTTATTTTGTGCTCGTCGTCTTCTGTCGTACACTGTTGTAAAGTTGAATCCTTCTTGCGGAACTTCGCCTTCTTGTCCTATACTAAACTGTTTTCCAGTAAATATAAATGCTTGTCTATTTGACTGTTCGTTCTGTTCTTGTGTTGTCAGTTGAGTATCCTGGTCGTTCTCTTCCTCCATCACCTCACTGTTTTGTTCTTCGTCGTCGGGTTGTTCTTCTCTCCTTACCCCTGACATGCCTATGGTGGGGGTGTTGCTCTTGTGCCTCGTTGTCACCGTTAGGATTCCCGGCAACAAGAGCAACCCTAAACCTCAGCGCCCGCGGGATACTACCCAGTGGATAGTCCCTGAGACACAAATTTCCCTAACAGCTAGGAGGGCAGTTAGATGTAGGTTATTGCCGCGCGTAGTTTCCTGTACCAAGTTTCCTGAATCAAGTCCGTCACACGTTAGCCAAGGTTGTTGTTCTATCTTGAGCGCTCGATAAACACGTCCGTTCGCTACGAGATATCAACTCGGAATCGAGAGATAGCTGATTTCTAGATGGTATTGCTTTATATGACTCAATTTGTGGTGGATTCCTCCTACATTCACCGGTGGTGTTTTGCTGATTGGTTGTAGTTCATTTGCCAGTACGCTGGTTATACTTTGTGGTAGGTTGTTTAAGATCTTCAGCATTGTTGTAAAAAGTAATGCTCTGCACTTCAGCTCTATGTCGATTAGTCCTAAACCTCCTTTCATTTTAGGAAGAGTCACTGTTGTATATTTTATCGTAAAGATGTTTCCTCTTAGTATGAAGTTACAAAGGCACGAAGTTATTCTCTTGGTGATTGAAGCTGGAATTGGGAATATGCTGCCTAAGTATAATAGTTTTGAAACTATGTATTCATTGACAAGATCCACTTTCTGGTACATATTTAGGTTCCTGGTGTAATGTTCTCTTACAGCTCCTCTTATCACATTAGCTTTGTCCTCCAGTTTCTGGCTATCATTTTTAGTGGGCACGTGTGCAGTTCTACTCCTAAAACTTGCATTGTTTCTCTTTCTTGTATCCAGTGAGGCTGTTGATATGGAATGCCGTTACCTAGTTTCAGCATCTTGCATTTAATTAAGTTTGTTTTTGCCCCCGTTGCACGACAATATTTTAAGATGTTTTCCCTGATGATTTTTATTTCTTCGGCGTTTCTGGCCACTACACATAAGTCATCGGCATAAGCTCTGCAAGTAATTTTTCTGTTTGCATATTTTATTCCAGATATTGTGGCGTTTATGTATCGCAATAGAGGTTCCAGAGCAATTGAGAAAAGCGCCATTAATATGGGGTCACCCTGTCTTACAGACCTTTTTATTTGCACTGCTTTTGTTCTGAAGCCATTGACTAGAACTTTTGATTCTGCTTCATGTAGCAGTTTCTGTATAATTTTTATAAAAGCGTTACTGAATCCCATTCTTTCTAATGTCTTTCGTATGTGCTCGTGACTGACCCTGTCGAAGGCTTTATTAAAGTCGATAGACAATAGCTCTGCATTTATCCCTGTTACTGCTGCGGCCGCGATGATGTCTCTATACTCGCTTAACGTCCCCATGATTGTTCTGCCAGGTACTGCACAAACCTGGTGTTCCGCAATTATTTTATTCATCAGAGGCATCATTCTTTTTGTCAGTATTCTAGTGAACAACTTATAGTCTGAATTTAGTAATGATATAGGTCTCATTCCGTCTAGGGTTTTGTTGTTGTGGTTTTTTGGTATCAGAACTATTAATCCTTCTTTGAAGCTTTTGGGTACATTAGGTATTGTAAGCACATCATTAAGTACTTCCGTCAGTTGTTGTTGGATGGTTGGCCAGAAGTGTAGGTATACTTCTACTGGAATACCGTCAGGGCCAGGTGATTTGTTCCTTGGGCTTGTTTTTATAATTTCTTCTAGTTCTTCTTCTGTTATTCTACTTTCCAGTTGTACGTTGTCATTTGCGTCGAGTCTGTTGCACACCACACTGAGTAAGTCATTGGAATCTTCCTCGTCAATACTTTCCTCATGGTATAGTTCCTGAAAGTGCTTATGAACTTCGTTTATAATTTCCTGTTGGTTTGTTACAACAGTGTCTTCACCGACTGTCAAGTTTTTAAGAATTTTGATCCTTGCTCTTTTCTTTTCCCGCATAAAGTGGTATATTGAAGTCTTTTCCTCTGGTGCAGCATATTTGGTTTTCGATCTGATCATCATTTGCTCCAGTTCGGAACGTTTTATTGCTACTAGTTTAGCTTTTATTCTTTTTATTTTTATAATGTCTTGAGTTAATCTGTCAGTATTCCGGTAAGCGTCTCTTAGACAGGCATAGGAAAATTCCGCTGTTTGCTTATGTTCTTGCTTCCTTACTTTCCCGTATTCTATCAGCGTACGGCGCAATTTTGGTTTTGCGCATTGTAACCACCAATCTAGTTTATTATTATATCTCTGACATTGCCTCATAGAAATTTGCCATGTTTCTTGGAGCATTTCGTTAAGTTCACGATCTTTTAGAAAAATAGTATTAAATTTCCAGTAGCCTCTTCCTCGGTGAATTTCTTGTCTGCTCATATTTATGTGGGTGATGAAAGCGCTGTGGTCTGAAAAGCTCACTGGCCATACCTCTGTACTGGTAACATCGGAATTAATATCTTCGCTTACGTATATCCTGTCAATTCTGCTTGCTGCATCCTTGGTGACGTATGTATAGGATTTTTCAGTCCCATGTTTTGTTTCCCAAGTGTCTTTTAATCTGAGTCCTTGGACTATTAATTTAAGATCGTTACAGACGTTAACATTTGGGAATTGATCTTTAGGGTGTAGCACGCAGTTAAAGTCGCCTCCTATTATCAAACTGTTGCTATTTGTTGGTAGGAGGGGTAGCATATCTTCTTTGAAAAATTTCGATCTTTCGTTTCTTTTGTGTGTTCCGGACGGAGCGTAAATATTACATATTGTCACTGTTTTAATCGTGACGGATATTCCTCTGCCATTTTCTATAGTGATAAGATTGTTGTGATCAATCCCATCTTTTATTAAAATCGCAGTTCCGGCTTCGTTGCCTTGATTATATACGTATTCATATCCTGTTATGTCAAGGACATTGGTATTACAAACTTCCTGAAGGAGGGCTATATCTACATCAGCGGCATATAGGAAGTCTTTTAGACATTCTGTTTTTGTTTTGCTTGTTATCCTGTTCAGGTTTATCGTTGCTATACAATATGATTGCATCTATATCGGTGCTTGCTGTGTTTCCTTTTTACCGTGATGTCAATTTCTTGATACAGTTTTATTGTTAGGTTCCATTTGTCATTATTGCTGTATCTTTGTTTCAGTTCTTTACGGATGCTCTGAGGTTTCAGACTGTTTGAGTGCGCTCTGTTGGTTCCCCTTGTGATCGGTCTTCTGCCCGGCTTAGATAGGTGTTTGCTTTTTCTCTATCTCCTTCTAATAGCATACTGGTATCAGAGGGTAGTTCTTCTATTGACATTGGTTGGATTTTTTCGTATGCTTGTGTTTTTATTTTCTTCCCTTTTGCTCTGGTGTTTTCATTACTTTCCACTTCTTTTGACTTTATCCTTGTTTGTATAGTGTATGTCTCGGGTCTCCTCTTTGCGCGTATCTTTCTTCCGGCCTTATCGAGTCGTGTCCACTCCATTTCATCAGCCGTCGACTGAGTATCATTCGTCTTCGTGAGATCACTTCTTTCGTTTACTGATTCCATTGCTTCCTCGATTTCATTTGGATATTTAAGTATTTCTTCTAAGTCTTTTCGTTTTATTGTTTCTGTTGTTATTGGATTTCCCTGATCTTTACAGTTTGGGTCCTCCGTCTCCTTAGTTTGGAATTTATCTTCTTCTGTTTGGTTTGTTTCAACGATTTTCCCTGCTATGTCTTTTTCCTGTGTTGTTATTTCTGTCGTTTTCGCTTTACCGTCAGCTTCCTGCAATGGAGGGAATTGCTGTGCGTGTACGGGTGGATGGTTTCCGTTGTTTTCCTGAACATCTGTCCGGTTCACATATGTGATTGGTAGTGTTGTTGACGGTTTTTCTGTTGTTTCCTCTATACTGTCGTCTTCCTGTAGTGGAGGAAATTGCTGTGCGTATTCAGGTTGATGGCTTTCGTTGTTGTTTTCCTGAACAGCTGTCCGCTTCACATATGTTAAAGGCAATGTTGATGTTTGTATTCTTGGACAGTTTGCTCTTACGTGTTCAACAGAATTGCATACAGCGCAAGTTCTTGGCTGGCCATCATACATTACCAAAGCACGGAAACCACACACATTGATATAAGATGGGATATGCCTAGATACTTCCATTTTTGCTATCCTCACTCCGTTTGACTTTTTGTATCTGATGTTCCCACTCCACTTATCTTCCATTATCTCTATTATTGTTCCGAATGGTTTAACTGCGTGTAGTATTGCTTCACTTGTTACTTCAAATGGAAGATTCAGTATTCTCACATGTCTAATTCCCATTCCTGCATTAGATACTTTAACACTGCTAACGTTTCCGTCTGAGTGATTGAATTTCAAGTTTCCGGAGTACAACTCAATTATTTTCTCACAAAATTTTTCGTTTGTCATTTTCCCAAAAACACTATTCTGAAAAGAATCTAACTGAATCCCTACGATTTCTTCGTCATTCAGTTTGACCGTGTCGTATAGCCACTCGTGAATCTCAAAGGCCGTTGGTCTAACATATGCTCGGTCAAACGCAAATTTCACTGTATTCTTTCTTGTTAACGACGCATGCGCCATTGCTTACCTCTTCTGTTTCTTTGGCCGATGACCTGCCTGATGACTGTAAATCTTCAGCTTCTTACAATATCACTTTACTCTCTTGAATATTACTTGGAACACTTTAACACTTAACCACTGTAAACTCGGAGCTTCGCGGCAGTTGTCCGTTTATACGTACGTACCCGCCGGCTGCTAGCACCGAACTGCGGAGGCATCATGTCCGTTAACACTCACAAGGGGAGGTTTTCAGTGTGGAAATCGCAATCGTAGAACGAACAAATCTGGGAAATAGTACGTCACCTCTGGTTTCTCGCCCTAAATTAGTTGTACGGAAAACCGTTGATTTATAATGTTTACGGTTAAATAAACATTATAAATCAACGGTTTTCCGTACAACTAATTTAGGGCGAGAAACCAGAGGTGACGTACTATTTCCCAGATTTGTTCGTTCTACGATTGCGATTTCCACACTGAAAACCTCCCCTTGTGAGTGTTAACGGACATGATGCCTCCGCACTAGGTCACGCCATACCTGCGCGCATGCGCCTGGCCGGCTGTAATGAATGGAAAAATTTGAGTCAATAGAATAAAAGTTTCACTTACAAAAAAAAAAGAAGCTGATTTCGTCCGACTGAGCCATACAGTCATATACAGAGACTTCTGATTGATATTATCACAATTGTACGAAATATTAATTTGTATCGTTTTGTTACTTTCAGAGTGTACGTAGACAAAATACGAACACAACCTGTAATTAAAACTACACGTGGCCTTAACTGGACTCGAAACGGCGACCCTCAGTACGTGAAGCTACCATTCTAGTTTCTTCAAATGTAAGAGTTTAAAGTGTGGCTGTTTGGCCATCCATATTCGGCCACGTATTTTATGACCGTTCAAGCCCCGAAACAATTGTGAACCATACACGATTTCACTGATGTTTACTATCGATATATAGTTCTCAATAAAACGTTATGCGTAAACCTCGAAAAGATTGTGCCATTCGACCAACATAATCGCTGCGATGTTAATCAGATGCCAAGTTGTTGGCTGCTGTAACATGTTGCACCATTTTATTGCGTTATTTGGTCACCTTACGGTGTTTATGACTACCTAGGAAGCGCTAGCTGAATACCTTAAAGGAGGACATGCATCTGGTCAATGCCTCATCTGAAGATGCACAAGTTTGGCACAAATTGAAGAAAATGTCCAGTAAAGCTGAACCTGCAATGCGGAATTAATGCTAAGAAGAAGAATTGGTCACCAACCGAGAACATGACATCACCTGGACATATGTTTAACCCGGTAGCTGAGCGACAGTCCAATGTGCAGCATTTCAGCATTCTCTGTTTCCCCATAGTTATCTAGCTGTAATCCGCTACTTTTATTAGTACAGAGTGATTAAAGTTTATGTTAAAACGAATTTTTTAAAGTGATTGATGAAAGGCGCATAGCACGCGAAATCTGACTTTCCTTCAGATACTTTTCACGAGTCAAAAATATGTCACTGCTCAGCGAATTTGGAGGGTTGTTTCTTATGATACTGTCACGATTTTGCATTTCTGTTCAACCAACGCTTAGCAGGAATCCAGTCTTACAGCTTTTGTGAAGCCACTAAGCAGGTAGCTATTTTCAGAATCGGCGAAGATTTTCCAACCAGATTGTGCACCGGTACATAAAGCAAAAATAAACCAGACAATTCTTCATAGGAACTGAGAACTGACAGGCGGAACGTTAATCTTATAGATTATAATTTCTGGTCAGTTTTGGAGGACATAGTACGATATCAAAGATGCAGTAATATTAAGTCATTCAAGCAAACCTTGACTCAAGATGTCACTTCCATTATAATGAATGCAGTGCGAATCAAATGTTAACGTTGTGACACGAGGCTTGCATTAAGGCCAAAGACAGTCATTTTGAATAAAACGTGTCGTAATTATTATAAGCCATAACATCTGTTATTAAAGGAATAAAATTTGTTAAAAAATAATTTTGTAAAATTTACTTCAGAAACAAACTAACGGGTTTTAACGGATTTTGAAGTTTCGATCTTGACGTCATCATAGTTCTTTATGACGTGTTATCCATCAGAGGAATTAGTCAAGTACGACGAAGGTTTTCTCGGCATTGTATATGGATAGCCGAGTGAGCCCATTGGTGAATTACGATGTTTCTGTGGTCAAACGTCTGCCGCCATTGTCACGTGACTGCTGCAGGTGATAGAGCTGTTTTATTCCGCACTACGTCATCCTTATTGCTGATAGGCCAATGGTAACTGGTAGGAGCCCTGTTTACAGTAAAAAGTTGCTTGCTCCAAGTTATTTAACTGTGATACTGTATACAGATGTATTGAGTAGAAGGAAACAATCTAAAGCCTACAGTATGGTGAAACTGGTGATGTGGAGATCCATATATTTTTCCGAGTGTAGCATTAGATTAGATGTGATGTTGTCGGCTCAAGTTGGCTGTAGCTTCTCCTCTTACCCACACAGTGCTCATTTTGACAAGTGGCTGAGCAGATGTGAGGAGCTATTCCAGACGTTCAGTTTCGCCAAAAAAATCCTCAGCGTCCTCGGTCGTCCAATTGGTGGTAAGGTGGTCTACTGCCTGAGCTTCGCCATTCAGAAACTGCAGTATTTACTGAATACCAAACGTACGCTGTAAATGAAAGCTTTTTTCCTCCTTTCCAGTTGTCATTGTGCTGATCGCTGGACGGTGTCTGCTGGCAGGCTTTTGTTTCCCGTCCAGGCAGCCAGTAGCCTCCAGTGTAATTACAAGCGAGGCGAGGTTGATGCGACTCGTAACGCAGGCGACAAAAGCTTTTGTGCCATTAGCTGCAACACCAGCGCGCTGCTGCTGCTGCTGCTATTCGGTGCTGACGAATTCCTGCACTCGTAACCGTGTTACGAGACGCAGTTTTTTTCTAGAGATTCTAAAAAGGCTATAGCGGTGATTCAGTTTAGTCATGGGGAATTTCACTCTTCACACTTGTTCGTTATATTTTTATCAAATTCAATTAAACGTCAATTTTTTTATTATGTCTGTCATTCGATTCACTGCCCAGCTTTCTTCGGCGGGCTTATGACAGTCGAGGTATTTTTGCTCTCTGTTCATATTTGGCGTTGCTGTAGCAAGTGACGAACGAAGGTTAGCTGCTTGCTTTTATGTAATAATCTACACTGTGTATAATGATTTAATACGTTTCACCTTTGAAAGCTGACCGTAGAGAAAGGTCTGTATTTCGTTTAAATCTACATCGTAGTTATTACTATCTTTTTTTACGTTTTATTCTTTCTAGCTCTTACTAGATGCAGTTAAAAAAAATCTAAAAAGAAGAAGATGAACAACTGCGAAGTTTATTAAATAATCGGAGAAAGTTTACACAAAAAGATGGAACGTAGATTATCACGAAATATAACAATAAGTATGTGATAAAATTGTTATTTTTTTGACGATAATCGTATATATTATTATTTAAAAAAATATTTTTTATGAAGAGCCATGTGAGGTCCCACTCACAAATCATTGCCGAAATTAGAAAATAATAGACTTTCACAGCATAAGTAGTATCTACAGATATTTGTGTAATTTTAAGTCTTTTGTAGTAATGTAATTTTTTGTGGTTGGCACTACTGTACTGTTGATGGAGAAAGAAGGAGAAGGTGTTAAGATGGCGCAGAGAAACCACGAGCGAATGTATTAATTGGACAGTGACGACTATGTATTGTGTTATATGAGTATTTAAAATGTTCTTTAAATTGTGCAGATAAATGAAAATATTGGTGGATTTGATTTAACATTAACATCCGTTGCGCAAGAGTGTGTAATTTGAGAGCAGTTTATCAAACAATAATAATATGCTAGGTGATAGCACTACCGCGAGAAACAACGCTTGGTCCATGTGCCATGGGCTATCTACCTTGACTAATTAATAGTAAGGAGGACCTAGCAGCCATCTTTCTTTGTTCATGCTTAACCAAAATTGATAAATGTGGTATCATTTTAAACAGTAAGTTCTCCGGTTTGGTAACATCATTAATTAAGTAAGGAATTTTTAGAAATTCAACCCGTAATGGCTAAATTATGAACAGTCAAGGTCGTGGGTATGCGAAAGTATTGAGTCATGCTGCTAGGTTTTTCTGGCATTGAAACGGAGTGATCCCACTATCTCTAGATAGTTGTCCCACATCACAGAGATATTAATAAACTGTGTGTTTTCTAGATTATGAAGCTATTCGGGTATTTTTTTATGTTAGGGAAACCTATCATGATATTTGTTTCGTAAGACATTGTAAATATTTTGCTACGTACCTGTTTTAGTTGACAAAGAAACAACTGCTACAAATGAGTTAGTCGTTCTTTCATCCTACTAGAAACCACCATTCTCGCTACTCATTCTATATCATTCGCGAAATTTTCTCACGGGCCATCTAGTATTCTACGAGGTGTGGCTATAAAATAACGAGACTATTTCTGTAAAAATAATTCTTTTGATAATTAATATCGCTTTCAATATACACCCCTCCCCTATGTTCTATGTTAATTTTCCACTGTTCGAAACAGTGCTTGAAGTATTCTTCTGTATTAGCTCATTCTTGACGCGTGAAGCTTTTGCTTTCACAGCTTCAATGGACTGAAGTCTTGTTACTTTTATTGCAGATTTGACCTTGGGAAACAGGTAAGTCACATGGTGCAAGGTCAGGCGAATAAGGTGGATGATCTAATACTGGGATGTTGCACCTTACTAGAAGCGTCTTCACAGACAATGCAGAATAAGCCGGGGCGTTGCCTTGATGAAGAGCCCATGGGTTGTTCTTCCAAAATTATTTTTTTTTAAGGAGTTTAGCAATAACCTTAAGGTTAGTTAACGGATGGTTAGATCGACTCAAATTACCGACGTTTTCAATATTTTCATCCGTTTTTGATGTGGAAGGACGACCCGAGCGTGAATCATCCACAACTTCTTCTCTGGCCTACTTCGAAACGCTTAAACCACTCAAAAACTGGCGTACGTGATAAATATTCACTGCCATATATTTATTGTAATACAACATAAGTTTCAGTAGCGTGAAATTTCACGACAATTGGTTGCTTTAAAATCATTTTTCCGGAAAAACAAAACACCTCTTATAAAAATGAAGACCACCGCAGACTGTTTTGTTTACAGACATTGAAGACGGTGCATTCGAAGAAGAAGGCTTCATGATATTCAGCTGTCGGTCGTTAGCTTTAGGCGCATGTGAATTACTTCTGCAGAAGATCAGTCTCGTTATTTTATATCCACACCTCGTATAAAAAAAGGAAATATTAAACTAATTAATCGTTATTCATTCTTGAAATCTTACTTTCCTTTCAAACATTTCTAGAACACTAAACTTATTAAATATTGGCCGGCAACACTGTTATTACTTGACAAGTCGAAAGCGTTATAAAAAACATTTGTGAATTTTGCAGATATTTTGCCGATGCTGATTGTCGTTATCTATCTAACCTGGATACACATAAACCCTTATTTGCGGGGACGAAAGAAATTCGTTGTATGACAGTTTTAAAGAGACTTTTAGCCTCATCCTAAGGAACTATAAAAAAACTTACTATTGACTTTGGATAATTCAATATGTACTCGGGGAATAGTACATCTGGAAATAAATAATTCATTTTTGACTGTGTAGTTATTTTAATAACGATTTAAATGGACAACTTCAGCCACATTCATCTAGAAACAAACCAAAATGTAATGACTGTCAATGCAGTGTCTGGAAGTATCGAAAAATTATCCATTAGTCGATTCATAATGTACCCCAAAAACTGTGCTATATGGAGTGTACATCTCGTGGGTTCTGCAAAGTGAAAAACATATTAGGCGTGACTCTGTTCACTCAGGTAAGCTGTAGTTTTCCCGTATTATAATACCTCAGTTATTGCCAAAACATTGATCCCAACTTAGTCAATGTTAATTCTTCTCGTAAAATAAGTTCAACCACGTAAACGATATCATCTCTGCAGTGAAGCGTTGTGACAATTTCATCGCACATAAAGTTTGAGAGTAGGATGCAAGGCTACACAGATTTGGTTGGTTGTATTTATCATCTGTTAAGCCTCGGAAGACGGGGATGACAATGATTGTTCCTGGTATTTTGAAATGACGTGTTGTTTCTAAGCACCTGTTTATGGATGCCTTCAATGGCTGTTCACAGTTCATTCACATACTTCTCTTCCGGGTTATCACATTCTAGCTCAAGCTGTAAAATGGCACACCTCGTCTGTTATAAAATACGAAACTCAAACAGTTTCTGATCAAAAATTAGATAAAGTCATTAGTAAAATACCAGAATGAATGTAAATTAACCTTTCCACTAGAGAATTACGGAAAAAATCCATAAAACATTTTAATATAAAAATTGTAATTCTGCCGACGCATAGCTCCAACATTATTTAGTAAAACAGAGTGTTTCTGCCTGAATAGTCACGTGTTAGCACCTTTCGTGGCCTACTTAGAAGGGGACTGAATTTTATGCCAATAGATTTCGCAATTCCTTGAAAAACTGGAAATCTCTTCTTTGCTTGCGGTAAAGATAAGTAAACAATCAGTTTTCATTACTACCATCCCTGAGCATACAAATTAAAATTAAAATTCTGGAAAACCTTCGTTTACACATCAAAGTAAAATTATCCCTCTCCAACCATGACGAAATTAATATTAAGTCTCTTTATCGTTGGTTTATTGACCTACTTAGAATAACGAGGTTTTCAGTAATGAACAACAATGCCCGATCGATAAGTTATCATCTAACATTTTGCCAGGTTAGCTATTGATCTGATATCACCTGACTTCAACCATCGTAATGGGAAGCGGATTCTCGGAAACAAGGGATGTAGAGAGGGCTCGAGTTCAAACCTATGGAATCCTGCCTTAATATTATAAACGATTTTACATACTCACCTTGGCGAATGCTGGTATGGGTACCAGATACTGCCACAAAAAACACTTTACACTAGCGGCCTAATGCAAAGCATGTAGAAAAACCTCTCATGATTCTAGCCGCGTCAAAGTGAAGTCGGCTGGCGACGTCAAGCCCCGCTTAACTTACATAGCTATCTGATGCTAAACATATTTGCACAGTGCTTATGAGGTTCGTAAACAGATGGAAAACTCATACTCATTTAACCCTCCCTCCCCCCTCATATCAGCAAGACATATGTTTAAACAATTCTTAAAGAATAAAAGGCCAACTAGATCTCCTGTCCAGATCACCCTGCACCCTGCAAACAATCTAATTTCAGATAGTAAACAATCAACACAGTTATTATATTATTATATCACTAGCGTCTTTCCCAAAGCTGATAACGTTGTGCTCCCTACACCAAAACCTCTCCTCTAGCCCCCAGCTGTTTACCCAGCCTCCCCGCCTCGCTTGCCAAAACTTTCGCTCTTGTTCTCAGCACAGCTGTTCCACATATTCCATATGCGTCGTCTCTCACAAGCCGATGCTGAGACCCTCTACGCTTATTAAAAATTGATTTAATAAGGAAATTTAGTGCCCAGTTAATAAATAAAGGTAATTAAAACCAGTATTTCAAGATATTATCATACACAGATATAAGCAGGCCGTATATAGATGTTTAAAGGAAGTTTATGAATCCAAATTACTACATTTCAATACATATGCGCAATTTAACAGGTATGGAGTGTGGCGGGGATAGCGTTAGATTTTGTTATTGAATTTATAAGGTTGAGTGACCAAGTCTGTCAGGTGGGGAGCGTCTATAAACCAAGTACAAGTAGCTCCATTTTTGCCTCCAGTGAAACCACCTTCCCCCCACGTAGCCCGACGTGGCTTTTGCCTTTGCCCCCCCCTCCCCCACGTAGCACGTAGCTTTTTTCCCTTTTGATTCCAGATGACATTTTGTACTGTTTTCTCTTGTTAGACTATTGTAAATTACATGCGGAAATGATTAAATGAAAAAAATAAATATTCACATGCTGCTGTGTATTCTGTACCTCATTTTATTTGTGAAAAATGATATGAATGGAAAGTTACTTGGCCTGGCCTGGCCTGGCTCGGAACTCCACCCCCCCCCCGCGACCCACCCACGTAGCGCAGCGAAGCCTTCCAGCCAACCCCTCTACCTCCCCCCCTAGACTGTGCCACGTAGTTTATGGACGCTCCCTTACGAATACCTTATGGGCTCCAATAAGATATTAAATAGTCAGGAAATACGACACCAGGGCGGTCTTTGATACCGTAGGGGTATAGTGATCCTGAGATACTACATCGACGCTTATCAAAGCGATCATATTAATACCCTGAAATATACTTAGGTACTTAACGACCAAGAATGACTTTGCAAACAGCTTTTAACAGATTGAACAAGTATTTAATTGAAAAAACTAACATAAAATTATCAACAATAGCTCACTGTATTAAGCTGAAAGGAAATACACGCTATGCGCGGCTCGCAGATTGGCCAACTGAATGTTGGTGGTCTCTAATCACGTGGCCCGCATTCAACTAAACAACTAAATCACGACTTGATGTGAACGTTATACTGAATGACTGTGTAGCTGGCTTGATTACAACCCACAGAAGATTATGAAGTACGGAAGACAAGAGGCTTCAATAATAAGTTAAAACAATATGAAAGTATGGCGCTCCTGAAACACAAAGATGCAGGGATGCAGACTGAATGATTCTAAGTAGTTTTCTTTGTCTGTCATCAGTCGCTTGTCTAGTTTGATGGAATCCTCCATCTCCTCCTATCTTGAGCTAGACTCTTCATCTCAACATACTTCTGAGAACCTACGTCCTCAATTATCTGCTTCATATATTCTAATCTCAGTCTCAGTTCTCACCTTCGAATGTTCCCTCCACTAACAAATTAATCAATCCGGCATGTCTGAAAATATGACCCACAATCCTGTCTCTTCTTTCTGTAAGACTATTCCACAAACTTCTCTCCTCAACATATTCATTTTGTGCTTTAAATCTCCACTTAATGTTCAGCATCCTTCTCTAGCAACATTTTTCTAATGCTTCAATTTTCCTTCTTTCTGGTATTCCTAAAGGCGATGCTTCTACTGTATTCCGCAAACAGAGATTTAAAAAGTTCTTTCTGACTCCTAGATCAATATTTTAAACCAAAATATTTCTCTTTTTTACTAAGCCCTTTTTGCTAGTGCTATTCTGCTTTTAAGATTATTCTTGCTTCAAACATCAGTTTTAATTTTACTTCCCAAGTAACAGAATTCACTTACTTCTGCTATTGCATCCGATCCCATTTTTATATTTAATTTTTTATTATTGCTATTATTTTTTCTACATTTCATAACTTTTGTCTTTCCTTGGTTTATGCCTTGTCCAAAATCTTCCTGTAGTATTTTGTTCATGCCATTCAGTAACTTCTCAGGATCCTCAGTCTGTTCTGTTAATAGGACAATGTCGTCAGTAAATCGTAGCATAATGACTTTTCCATTTTGAACACTAATGTCACGTTCAAATTTTTATTTTACTCTCTTTATTACCTCTTCTACATACTGATATTGATGGGGATAGACTACAACCTTGTCTCACACCATTTTTAACTGATGAATGTCCATCATTATTCTCTACTTTTATTACATCCACTTGATTTCTTTAAAATTTTGAACACCTTGTTCCACCTAACATTATCAAAATCTTTTTTTCAAAATCAACAAAAGCCATAAAACTATCTTTGTTTTACTTGATTCTCCCTTCGAGTATTAAAATTATAGTCAGAATTACTTCGTTATGCTGCAGTTTTTCCACTGCCCAAACTGAACTTCACCTACCGTTTTTTTGTATATTGTCATGTTCATAAATATGTTAGACTTATGGTGTTATAATTCTCACATTGGTCAGATTTTGCTTTCTTCGGAATTGTGAGGGTGATGCTACTGCTAAAATAAGCTCTAATCTCTCCTGTTTCGTAACTGTTTCATAACAGTTTGAACAAACTTTGGATTCCTTTTTATCTCAGAGATTTCTGAAGTTCAACAGGGATCTCAACAATTCCAATAGCCTTATTTAATTTCAAATATTTCAATGCTCTATCGAAGTCTGTCCTTTAAAACAGAATCTCCAAAATCGTCAGTATGATAAAAATATTAGTGAAATATGCATGCATATGTGACATAAACAACGGGTAAATATGACCTAAAATAATAAAATATGATCAAATATTTTAATTTTTTATACATCAAAACATTCTTAAATATACATCATTTACTTTATCATGTAGCGTCACTTTCATGAAGACAGTATAATTTGCTTCCTTGAACTCACTGCACCATATGGAAATTAAAAGACGGGTAGAATATTAAAGTACAGATAGTGGCAATAGTAATGTATAACTTTAATTCTTGACTGATGAATTCTGGCCAGTTCAGTGACAGTTAATTTTGTTTTTCCCTCCAATGTATACACGAGTACATTTCAATTATAGTAACAATACAAACTGATAAAATTATTTATTTTACTTCTTTATTGCCACGGAATTAGCAATAGTAGAACATTACCTGTATGTATGTATGACTTTACATTTGCGAATTGTTTTAGTGTAATGAATGCATAATATTAACGTCATGAATGGTTATTATGGTTCTTTTTACGACAGATTAGTTTTTCTCTTAAAATTAAAATTTCTTACGGCCAAGTAACATACATTTTCAAAGTAAGCATTCATTACTTCCTGAAATTCTGTTATTTATTCCCAACGTTGTAGCACAGGGAATTCCGTTACGCATGGCAGCCCTTAGCGTCCTTCATTATGCACCCTCACGCGCTAGCCGTGGCTCGTTCCACACTTCTGTTCCGATAAATTGCTCCCTCTTAACTGGGATGACAACGGATATTTTCTTAACAAAGTTATGTAGTAGAAGTTCCACTCGAGTTTCCAGAGCATAACATAACCCATCGCTTTCCTTAGTATAACCACAATGACCAGCCACAGGAGGAAAATGTCTAACTTCGATGCTCTGTTCTTCAAGATTTAATACTAAAATTTCTAATTACTTTAATTTAATGAAAGAGAAACAAAACTGCTATTTGTTTCTAAGAGTACCTATGAAAGTGACCGTTGTACCAACAACAGTGGTTCGAGTTTGGTGCTGATGTCTTGAAGTGTTACCAGTTTGAAGGGCAGGAAGGTCAGTACTAATAGATTAATTCTAGTCCCTGTCTGTAGTCGGCTTCGATTTGGCTTTTCGCAAGACATGGCATTCGGCTTTCTTCAATTCAGCTCTTCCCACAACATAAAAGAGTTTCCAATGACATTTATCAGCAAGCTTGTGCTGTTCTACGTCTTCAACTGGAGATTCGACTTTTTATTTCATTTTAAATTACAAATAGTTTCGAGGTACTGAGCCCCAAGAGTTACTAATGCCTCTGAAGATACCATATTTCCAATTTCTTGTGAAGATCCATCAGTGAACTCTGGTTATAATCTGGTTTTTGATTCACAAAATTTAAGCACTAGACATAGTTATACTCGAAAAAGACTAATGTATCCCACAAAATTAAATTACAATTTTTTTGAAAAAATTGATAATTAATGATGGCGTTTGAAGTTGTTTGCATAATTTTGAATTCTGCATTAGTGAATTATACCGCTATAAAGTCGTGTTCAGATTATGATAGCCCAAGAACTATACAAAGTAACTCTGTTAGTAACATGGCAAGTAATCACTATACACACACTCTCAGTTCATCGTTCCTAGCACGCTGCTCATCTAATTGAAGGTAATACGAAGTGTGTCTTTGGGAGATATACATATAGCGATAGCGATTAGCTAGCGTAGTTTTCATTGGTCAATACAATTTTGCTTGTGCATCAGATGCAGAAAGTGTGCTTAAGTAACCAATATCAACCAAACACACAATGACGTTCGCACATAACGGAGACAGTAAAATACATGTGACATTATCACTAACCACCTAATAATTTCTATTTATTAAATGGGAGCCCATGCAGAAGACAGACACATTAAAATGTACCAAATAACTGAAAGAAAATGATTTTTATCCAATAAATTAAAATTGAGAAAAATTATTCTGGTGATTTTGATTACATAATATTTTCGGCCTTCTGCAAAAGCATAGTACCCAGAGTCGCTCGGCAGATGGATATGAAAGTTCTGATGTTATATCCGTTTTGATCGGATTGTAGTTAAAAATTCTTCATCACCAACTACTTTGGCAGATTTCCCTACCAATGCAAAAAACTGAAAAATTGCTATGGGGTCGAAAGAGTGAGAGCGGTAGGGTTTCTGAAAATCAAATGTAGACACCATTTTTCTGTTGTTTTTAAATAATACGTGTGCAAAGTTCCATCGATGTTGGATAAAAACTGTGGGTGTATGAAAAGAACATTGAAAAAAATTAAGGGGATGGAAAGGGGTAGTTTTCGCAACATATACGTATGCAAAGGACCATTGAAATCGGATAAAATCTGTGAGAATGTAAAGAGAACGTTTACAAAAATTAGGGGGTGGAAATGGGGGAGAGGGGTTGGGTTTTCGCAAATCAAATGTGGACTGTATTTTTCTGTTTGTTTTAAAGTATATGTGTGAAATATTCCGTCGATATCGATTAAAAATTGTGGTTCTGTATAAAAAAAAAATTGGCAAAAATTAAAGGATTGAAAAGGGGGAGAAGGGTAGGGTTTCTGAAAACCAAATGTTGACATTATTATTTTGTTTATTTTAAAATATAGGTGTGCAAAGTTCCATCAAAATCTGATAAAAAATTGAGGGTTCGTATAAAATTAGGGGTAGTAAAGGGGAAGAGGGGGTGATTTTTTTATTTTATTTTTTGTCAGAAACCTTCGCACTCGTGCACGCAATAACTCATCAAAGTTTCATAGTATTCGGATGAAACGTATAGGAACCGTGTAAGTTTCACTATTTATTATTATTAATAATATTGAATTATGTATCATTTATTAATTATAAGTATACTGAATAACTGTATTAGTTTTTTAATTTGATTTATTATACTGTTGGGTTTCTGCAGACTTAGTGTTGGTATATTATTTACGTAACAATCTTTGACGATAGTCTGCGCGAGCCGCAATTATTCGTAAAAAAGCTGAAATGGGTTGTGAAATTTATTGGAAACTTGTTTCAGAGTGACTTAGAGTTTCTTAAAATTTGTGTCAGTAAATGATTAAAATCAATAATATCTCGACCAGATCAGTGAGTTCTTACTTCCAGACTATGTCAAATTACCTCTCAATTTTGTTTATCCCAGTTACGGTTTGCATGTGTTGAAAGGAGAGAATTTGGGATGAGCTCTAAATAACATGCAGACTAGCTAACATAAGGCGACACTGCCAGGACAGTTTTCAATTTGGCGAACCTGGAACGATAGCGCACATATGAGGCGATGGAATCGTTGGCAACTGAGAAAAAACGAGTTATTTTCTGTAATGCTCCTCGCTCAGGTTTTTCAACTCTCTACAATCAGTAACTACTGTACATAAGACCTCCACAACAACAAACCGAATCATAGATAATGCTCACACCTCATCACATTTGAACCTAACATAATGGAAATAATGAATGTCATTTGTTCCAATGGAATAATTTAATTAAATATTTCATCGCGTTATCGGAAAGTAGTTTGAGGACTGCTTTTATATTAATCGTAACTCGTTATCTTTAATCACATAGGTAAACAGATAATATTGAAAAATCTTTATCAAATCGTGCACGTTGATTTCAGCCGTGAGGAGCATGATATTTGAACACTTGTGTTGTGTTTGACTCGATTATGACAAAAGAACATACACTTACATCAACACCAAAATTCCAAGTAAACTATCTGGAAGTCATATTCTGAATATTAAAAATGCAAGGTAAGAAAGACGAGTACAATTATTTATCAAAATTCTTGGAGGGGGGGGGGAATGGAGATTCATCACAATTCCGTTGCTCAAAATTTGTGGTTAATTTCTAACCGAGCGTGGCGGTGTAACGGTTAGCGTTCTCGCCTCGCATTCGGGAGGACGGCGGTTCGAATCCCCGTCCGGGCATCCAGATTTGGGTTTTCCATGGTTTCCCAAATCACTCCCGGCTAATGCCGGGATGCTTCCTTCAAAAGGCCATGGCCGAATTCCTTCCCATTCCTTGCCCCCCATCCTTTCCCGTCTCTAAAGACCTCGCTGTTGAGAGACGTAAAGCAGTTTAAAAAAAAGTTAATTCCTATTGTGCGGTATTATACTTTTTCCAACAGCTATGAACTGAAATCAGAGTACTGACTTTAGATGCTTAAAATCTCTCAATAAATTATCAATTAGTTTCATCACCATGATAAATCCCAGGAGAAACAAACATTATTTGTCCATAAATTATTGCTGAAATATGTTGATTAAAAATATGGATAAAAATTTATGCATAAATGTTTATTTTTTATTTTTCTCTACAATTTATATTTATTCAAAGGAAAGACTCGAAACACGGGGCACAATGAACCCTGGTGTCAATATAAGTTCAAGTAGATTCGGACTGTTACATATTTTAAGAACAAAATAAATTTAGAAAAGGAGAAACTCGACCACCAACTGTTTTAAACTATTGAAATTGGTTTATGGCATCATCTTAGTTTGATATTGAGCCCTTCTTTATATTACCCACAAGGATTCTTAATTACTATGCCATGTTTTGTGGCTTCTGCTCAATGCTACGTCTAGAAATGTCTCCATAACGCATCCTGACAGGCTATTAACGATATCCGCCTTCCTTTTATAGCTCGCTAACATCTTTTTTCTTGATTACCGAACAACCAAACCGACATTTAACCGTAGAATTGAGACGCTTACTCTGCTTCCCAGCTCTGGGGCGGCGAAGAAAGTCTTCTCCGCTGACAAACAGGTCGCTGTTATTCGATTCCGCTGAGAGCCACCATTATCTTCGCTTAGTGGTCTCTAATTGGATGCCGTAATGTGCTAATGGTTGTGCCCCCTAGCAGGCGACCTTCCATTAGCAGGCAGCTTCATACGGTAGCTCATCCGCACAACTGCGTCCTCCGGCCTCTGTACTGAGCAACATAACTCGTAATGAAAACTTCATCAACTTTGTGTTATTAAGTATGTTGTAACTCGCAATAGACGCAGCTTCAATCAGAGTAAATCTAGAGCTGTAAAAATATAATGCAGTATCTACCTTCGTGTTGTATTGTTATCGCAACAACGGTATTCAAACCATACATTTATACTATCAACAGACTGAGAAGGGTGGTGCAATAAAATGTGCAATGCGTCGATTTAGCGGAATATATATGAAGTGCGCGTGTTTCTGAATATTTTGTATTCGACGGTGAATGAAGTCTGCGTAGGTTCATTGTTCTGTGAAGGGAGATTTTCTTAGAGGCAGCTACCTCCCTAAGCCGGAGGGGATATGGGGTGAGAGAGCCTTGTACCTGTCCAGGAAAAAAGCTGATGTGAATGGACGTTTGCAGACGATGCGGGTGAACTACCTCAGGGAGTCGCTGTTGCGAATATACACATTTTTCACTGACTGTCAATTTGCGGAGATCTCAAACAATAGTTGTAAGGCTTATTGGTTAATAGAAAGGCGTTGGGCTTTCTCCACCTACGACACAAACGAGAGAAAACGAATAAGAGCTACGGGGATGAAGTTATTCTCGAGTACTTCCAACCCATACGATTCGACGAGCCAATCACAGCTAACGAATAGCGGATAGCTTCACAACGCTTGAGATAACGTGTATGAGTCATCCAATAGAATAATTGCTGAAAAATAAATTCTTCACGGGTTTGCTGCCGGATTACATTTGCTGCTGACGACGAGCTTTCGGCGACTTGCACTGCCGCCATCAACAAGTCCGTTGTATATAATCCGGCAGCAAACCCGTGAAGAATTTATTTCAAAGATACGCCGGGAAAGACTTATCTCTCATATTGCTGAAACATGTTAACATTTATTTAATATTTTCTTTATATGTTGTAGCGTATCCCGTGATCTGCCAAACGAAATCTCCTCTTGATTGGCAGATACTGAAGGACCCAAGACGAGCCTGAAGGCGCAAAAGTGGAGCAGCTTCGTAAGGACTGCCTAATGTAGTCTTCGTGTGTGAATCCGTGGAGGTTACCGGTCTGACGAGCTGGCAGCTTGCAAAAAGCGTCCAGCACTTAAATTTTGAAGTGGCAAGGGACTTGGTTTTTTCCAGCCAGCAGTGGCTCGAATCAAACATTTCTCAGGCGATGCTGTGTGGATGATACATATTACTGTTATACCCAGGTGACCACATATACTGCAACGGTATAGTTAAATACAGCATCTGTTCTTGAAGTTTTTGCACATATACTGTTCTTTTATGAAGCCTACTAGCGACCTGAACGGAGAAATTCACATGAGTAATAATCTCTCTACCGAACTAATGCTGGGTACAATCTTGAGCATTTATTTTAAACTGAGCTGAAAGTCGTAATCCAAAAATAAAATTATCTGTAGATAGAATATTCAAATGCATGTCTTTGTTTTTTTTCATATACATACTTTGTAATTTTAGTAAAGTCATGGCAATTTCAATCTGCCTACTGTCACCAGTTTTTTATTTTACTTTACGATATTGGCTGGTTACTATAACGACCGGCAATGTAGGATGGAGGGCTTCTTTTTCTTTATTTTGGTCGTTTATATATCTTAAAAGTAAACGCAACTCCTGTCTGCCGATCATGTGTTTTTAAATTATCAGGTTATAACAAATTTTTGGATTTACATGTAATTATAAAATCAATTCAAACACCTCTTTCATCCGTAAATTATAAATGAGATGCAAATTAATAAAAATTTATTCAATATGGATTGTATTTTATTGGTGAGGTACCCTTAACGATTCAGTGTAGAGTTAAATTTAATTTATTTTGAAGATCATGTCCATTAATATTCAAAGTTTTTTCAATGCTCTACGACTATCTGACGTCTAGGTTATGAGATCCAACAGACGATTGGGCAAAGAATGGTAAGAAATTCAGCCATGGTCTTTATGAAGGTATCATTTACCTGGATTTATTTAGGGAAACTATGGAGAGTCGCACTATGGGTGGTCAGAGCTGGGATCGATCACTTGTCCTCTCGAATACACGCTAAAACGTTTGTGGCGGACGAAACGGGTTGGGTATCTTACACAAAAATATTGTGAGTATAAAGATTTAGTGTTACTGAATTAATTTTTAAAATTGTATACAATCCTAAAAATACTTTGTAATTTTGATGATTGTATCCCATTTTAAAAATTCTGAAGAATGTCAAGTTTCAATGTTTAGCTTTAAACACTTTACGAAAATCTCATAAATTAATTTTATTCAAAATATTTTCTCACATAAATAACGTATGGGAATAGAACTAACATTAAAAAAATTCTCTTTTCTGCGGTTTCGTCAGTGTTCATTTATAAACGTCTCTGAAGAGCTAGTGACATTTTCGTCAGAATCTAATTTTCGCCTGAGGAATATTGCAGGGCTGCTCGCGATGAAAAGGGGGAGGGGTAAGTAGGGGTGGTGTGGCTGTAGCTCGGCGGTAATTAATTTTATCCGTGTGAAACTTGCGCACAGACCAACTCCAGCAGGCATCCGGACGCCGGGAGCTGTCTCTATAAACCTGAGACTATATTCCTCACCAGAGACCCAGCAACTGATGGAGATCACAGAGAATGCCGTTGGATCATTATGTTTCCACAACTTCCATTGATAGTCGTCACAGATGCAGATTTGATTAAAAACGACTACAACTATAGAAGGAAGAGTTACTTTCATGCCGTGTAAAGATTTTCCTGTTCGTTAGCTCAGTGGCTAGACGTAACTTGCTCGAAAGGTCCTCTGTTTGAAACCAGGTACTCTCAGAGCTTCTACAAGTCCTTCAGAGTTTCATCCTTGAAAAGCATAATTTCTGTGTCTTGACTACTCTAAAGACACTCGTGACTTCTTCTTTCAGTTCTACTTCAGGGTTCGTATCCTGGCTTACATCGAGCCTGTTCAGGTAGAAAGCACTGGACGAATGTTCCCCATGTTTGAGGTGTTGGGCAGTCTTAAATGCTTTGAGGTCAGTAGTGCTCTACGCCTTTCTTATTGTAACGTCACAGCCTAATAAAAAATAAAATCTCTCTTCTGTGAGTTTCGCATGCTCATTGTTCCAAACACGGATTGTGTATAAAATAAAACCATTAAACGAGTTATTTTGGAAAATCTATTTAAAAAACAGAGTCAATATCAAGTGTCCTTTGAATCACGTTTATTATATGCTATACCAAACTGGATGTGATGTATTCAAATCAAATACACAAAAATAAAAATTCATTTAAAATATAAAAATTTTTAAATGAGATTTGTAAAAAGTGTTTCCAATATGTGTTTGTTATCTCATACAAAAAATTCTCTATCGAATTACACGTGTGATATTTTTCTGTCAAAGAATATTTTCTCCTTAAGAATCAAATATCTTGAAAATATTATTTTAGTTGTTTCGCCAAAACTCTAAATCCCAGAAAGATAGCTATAGTTTGCGAGTGATTTTTAGGAGGCTCAATACCACTATAAATTATGAAATAATTTTGCGACAGTTAGTTTCAGAAATAAAGGAGAATCAATAACACTATAAATTGCGAAATAATTTTGCGACAATTACTTTCGGAAATAAAGGTTGAATTAAATAATTTTATGAATTTTACCATAAAATTCGTACAAATCGTGGACAAAAAGAAAATCCAGACATTTACAGAATCGGCGAATTGCCAGTTTCCGCTTGATACCTACGAAAATATGTTAAAATATTTCCTTTAATTTTCCTCTAAATTCCATATAAACATAATATTTTTTATAATTTTCCGTTATAATTACGTTTGGGGAACTTTGAACTGAAGCAGTTTGCGATAACAAATTTCTGGGTTAAATGGTTCAGAAATTGTGAGAATGTAACAGACGGACAAATGAGTGGTTATTGACGGATTCCTCTTGTATTCAGAGGGAACAGAACTCTAAAAACATGAGAATTAAACAACAATTTTGTATGTGCAGTGAAGCTACAAGAAAAATTCTTTTTTTTTTATAAGTGTTTAATCGCCATTTAGTTCAGGAAATCAGGTGTTGTAACAGACTGTGATTTACATAGATTAATCACAATTCCTTCACTTTAAATTTTCTACCACGACAAACTCAACTGATGTTTTTGACAACTGTAGTACCATTGGTAGATCTCCCCCCCCCCCCCCCCCCGCTTTACGAATTTCAACATTTTAAATTTCTTTACGAGACTCTTCAGATTAGGCCACCTGCATGGATTGGAAAGGGTCTGTACTCCAGAATTAGGAATATCTTCACTTAGACTGAGAGCGAAATGGTTACTTACATACGTCAGCTATGAGATGGTTTGGCTGATCAGCTATTTGGAATTCACAGTATTTGAGACACTTAAACCCAGGAAGTTCACCTCTGAAATGCAAATATATGTAATATTACTTTGGTTGAAAACTAAATATATTAATAATTCTTATCACAGCCCGTATGGATCATTAGTGTAAGGCACGAGATCTGTAACTCTTCAGTATTCATTGCTTGGTACTGAGTTATCTATCCGTCAAATATTTCAGTGTCACGGTGAATGTGATGGAAATGGTATAGAATGGTAAACTGTATTTAATTTAACTGCGATGGAGCGCTTGCTCCGGTGGCAGTTTCCCTACACACGCATTTTTTACCTTCCCTTTTCCGACCTACTATTTCTCTCTTCTAATTTTAACTTTAAATCCATTTTGCTTTTTCGGCAAATTACCCATCGTTTCTCTTGGTAATTTATTCCAATCCCTGAACACCCTATCTAAGAAAGAAAATCTTCCTACACTCTTATGCCTTAAATCGGGTACCACTTTGTGGTCATGGTCATGCACCTCTCCTAATTCTTCCACCAGTATCTTTGCACGACTAATTACCAATTCGCACCTTGTACACTCCTATTGCTCTTTTCACCCTATTCCTGTCTTCAAATTAATCCCATTCTAGCTGATTTATCATATCACTTACCGATTGTGTACTGCCGATAACTTCCAGAGATAAATCAATCTACACTTGCTCTAGGGAAAAAGCATAGTATGAATATCACCAAAAACGGCCATGGTGTCTTAACGATCTCGGCCACGAAACGGATTACATTGCTGCTATATTGTAATAAATACGACTTTCACATGAGAAAACTTCCAACTTCTTCTTATAACTGCGTCCCATGTCCTGGCGTAGGCGATTATCATGGGGGTGTTTCAGTGTTGCCAACTTAATAAAACAAAAATCACTAGACCTAGTCTCAAAAGTCACTAGATTGCTGGAAATTTAGAACTAAAATATTCGCTAGATATCGCTAAATAAAATAACGGAAAATTAAAAGGTAAGTAATATAAAAATATTTTATAATCAGTATTTTCATTAAATTAAACATAACATTGTATTAAAAATGAGATTAATCGTCAGTCTTCTAAAAGAGTATTTAGCATCTTTATCATCTACAGCAATCATATCAGCCGGAAGCTCGTAACTTTAGCAGTTTTTACACAATTTTCAACTGATTCCTTATAAAAAGAATGCTACCAAGAGTAGTTACAACTATCCTATTTCTCATATTGTTTTTCAAAATGTTCATTGTACTGGAAAAAGGTTTTACTGCGGCATTCGAGTGAGAAAGTGATAGGATATGGCTAAATCAAATAACTCGAGAAAGGTATTTATTCCAGCAGCATTCTTGTATTGGGTAAGCCATATTCTGTTTTCAGTATATTATGTACGCCATTATTTATATGAGTCAAGACAGAGGTATTACCTTCCCTAATTCCAATCAAGTTTTTCGAATCTCTGCAAGGTTGATTATCACTAAAAATCACCAAATATTTTTTTTAGTGGTAACATATTTAAGAATATCGCTTTCGAGCTTCAAAATTCACTAAATCTAGCGACAATTTTACATTTTTGTTTTTTAATCTAAACCAATTTTTAAATAAATAAGGTTATATTATGTGCCTTACAATACATCACATAAGTTTAAAAATCTGGTTTGCTTAATGGCGAAGTTACCTAAGTTTTTTTTTTTTTTTTTAAATTCTAAATTAACGTTCCATAACACCGAGAAAAGCATTCCATTTCACAAAGTGAAGTGAATATACTCTGTAAAGTTTAACTTTGGCTCAGAACAAGATCTCGTAAGTTTTTGTCACTGCACAAGCACGAGACTTGGCCTTTTTTTGCGTGATTCATTATTATATCTCCTGATTACTTGATTGATATTACAGTTGATTCAATGTTATTAAAAGAATCTACTCACCAACACGTAAACTGTCAAGTATTTCAGATTTACACAGACGGAAAAAAAAATCCCAACACCAAGAAAAAATTATTGTAGAGTAATGAAATTTGGACAATGCATTTGTCAAGTTAACATGTTTAATTGATTAAATTTTCAAGATCACAGGTTAATTTAAGCTCAAGAAAATGCATTTCAAATGTGAAATACTGTTAAATTAATAGCCGGTGTAACCTCCAGAATTTTGAATGCAAGCCTGCAAACGTGAATGCATTGTGTCATACAGGTTTCGAATGTCACTTTGTGGTATGGAGTTCCATGCTTGTTGTACTTGTGCTGTCAATACTGGGACGGTCAGTGCTGGCTGTGGATGATGCTGGAGTTGTCGTCCAATGATATCCCATACGTGTTCAATTGGAGACAGATCTGGTGATCTCGCAGGCCAAGGTAACATGTCGACACTCTGTAGAGCACGTTGCGAGACAACAGCGGTATGAGGGCGAGCGTTATCCTGTTGAAAAACTCCCCCTTGAATGCTGTTCATGAATGGCAGCACTACAGGTTGAATTACCAGACTGACGTACAAATTTGCAGTCAGTTTGTTTGGTATAACCACAAGAGTGCTCCTGCTGTCATAGGAAATTGCTCCCCAGACCATGACTCCAGGTGTAGGTCCAGTGTGTCTAGGCCGCAGACAGTTTCGTTGCAGGCGTTCCCCTGGCCTCCTTCTGACCAACACTCGGCCATCACTGGCACCAAGGCAGAACCTGCTTTCATCAGAAAACACAACAGATCTCCACTCCGTCCTCCAATGAGCTCTGGCTTGACACCACTGGAGTCGCAAACGGCGATGGCTTGTAGTCAGTGGAATGCACGCTACAGGGCTGGAGTCATGGTCTGGGGAGCAATTTCCTATGACAGCAGGAGCACTCTTGTGGTTATACCAAACACACTGACTGCAAATTTGTACGTCAGTCTGGTAATTCAACCTGTAGTGCTGCCATTCATGAACAGCATTCAAGGGGGAGTTTTTCAACAGGATAACGCTCGCCCTCATACCGCTGTTGTCTCGCAACGTGCTCTACAGAGTGTCGACATGTTACCTTGGCCTGCGAGATCACCAGATCTGTCTCCAATTGAACACGTATGGGATATCATTGGACGACAACTCCAGCATCATCCACAGCCAGCACTGACCGTCCCAGTATTGACAGCACAAGTACAACAAGCATGGAACTCCATACCACAAAGTGACATTCGAAACCTGTATGACACAATGCATTCACGTTTGCAGGCTTGCATTCAAAATTCTGGAGGTTACACCGGCTATTAATTTAACAGTATTTCACATTTGAAATGCATTTTCTTGAGCTTAAATTAACCTGTGATCTTGAAAATTTAATCAATTAAACATGTTAACTTGACAAATGCATTGTCCAAATTTCATTACTCTACAATAATTTTTTCTTGGTGTTGGGATTTTTTTTTCCGTCTGTGTACTTATGTGGCGTAACGACGTTTTTAGAGTGGAAATTATTATTTTTTAGTAAGAAAGGAGACTTTCTCGGCGAATGATTGCAGTGAAGTCCTCATAGGTTGTATCTCCGGATTTCATTGCAAACACACGAAATTACACACGTGAGGAAGACGGTGCAGGCAGCCGTCGAAGTATGGTGTTCATGCAACACAATTCGTCGATACACCCACGAAAATATCGTTATAACTTTTTTTTTTACCTTTAGTCGAAATAATAACAAGGAGAAGAGGGATTAATTGAAAGCCTGAGTGGCACATGTAAGCAGGTGGCTTTTGTCAAAGAAACGCATTGAGGCAGCGGCCAGTCAAAGGATATACAATTTCCTTTTGATAGCTGTTAAATAAATAGGTACGCGATCGTTAAAATTACGATATCATTAGTTTCATATCAACGAATAATCAAATTTTCAGCCGCAAATTAGGAAATTGTCACAATTACTTTATATGAAAATACAGAAAATTGGAATAATGAAACCGTGAATAAAAAGCTGTAACCATATAGTTCAGATAACTTGTGCGACCCTTAAATACTAATTATATAGTTAGAAAATGGTACTAAATACGCACCATAACTGAAATTACAGAAATGTGTACTCGAAACAAACGTAAGTTTTGATGAATACGTAAAAGTGTATTTATTTACTTACGAATGACGAAGGTTGACAAAAACAAACGCTTGTTCACCCGCGCCAAATGCCAACTGCTCTGGTACAGGCAAACAGTGCAAAATATCCGACAGAGACCGAGTGGGGCAGCGAGTCACGCAGACTGACACGCGTTTCCGCCAGATTTTGCGGATTGCGGATCCGCTTAATTTTGTGCGGGATCCGCCAGACTGTCAAATGATCCCGCTTTGCAGGATTGCAATCCCTAACCGTGTCATTCCATGACACCAACGCCTTGCCGCAGCTAACTCAGCCAACGGAACGGGATACAATTTTCCACAACTTCTGTATTGCCGGCCTCGGTAGCGTAGGGGCTAGATTTCTGGTCCCGCGTGCCAAAGGTCGTTGGTTCGAGTCCGGCCGAGGGCATAGGTGTTTAGTGTTGAGTGTGTTAATGATGTGTCCATCCTGTGGTGTCCATACTTAGAAGCTACGATATGCTGGAGAAACTGATTCACTGGAAGATTTATGATAATCATATTGAACTGGCTGTATGGCCTAGTTGTCAAATGCCATTTAAAAAAAATCTGTATTATTTGTCTCTCCCAAAAATGTAAACACTTCCCAGAATTCTGATACCTTCAAAAACTCAAAATATACATATATTTCCAGGCAAAATTTACACCCTGAAAGACTCTTTGTTTAGTAAGTGATCTACGTTCATTTGATATCTGAAATAAAGGTAAAGTCTCTTTACAACTATCTACATAGCGTGTTGAAATAACTCAGTGGTGAATAATAGTTGGTAAGTGTGTGAGAATTAGTTTTATTTATGGGTTTGTAGGTACCAACATTTAAACAACACCTATTGTTATTAATAATTTTAATTACATCGTTATGTTCTTCTCGACATGATCAATGTTTCATGCACTCATGTACGCAATCAGATGAAATACCGGAATACTTTGTCTTTTTTACTGTCTTCTACTTGCAGTGTCAGTGCCTGTTGGAGTAGGTCTGCTTTCTAACGCGTGAATGATATTCAGGTCGTACTTGCGACTTTCTAAGGCTTAAAATTTAAAGTGTTTCATACAGAAATAAATACTTTATCAAATAGATTGAAAGAGGCGGTTCTGTCTGTAGTTCCTATTTTCTCCACATGGTTTATTTCCATAGCAAAAAAAATAAATTATTATAATACCAGGGTGGGTTGTGTGTGTAGCTTTTGGAATAGAGTTGTATTGTAAATAACGAAGAAGTTTATAGGTAGTGAGTACAAATGTATGAAGGAATACTATCATGATCTGCCAGGTAGTAGATGTAGATCTGGAGTAATGGCTGCGTGTTATATCTTCGTAATGCTACTGAGCTAGGAACTGGCGGCCGACCGTGGAGCTTGATTTGATTCGGCTTGGAGACGGGCAGAGAGTAGCTTATTAGATCAGCTGCAGAGAGGCACTCAGTCATAGCTGGTTGAAATGGAGACAACGCCGCTACCTACTGCAAACCCAGTCAGCTGCAAGTCACATACATCTTACGATGTACTTTATTCACTTTGTATGAATAATTAATATCACGCCAGTGAAATTGATTATCTCACTATTAAGGACATGACGTGTGCTTGCAAATTGTTTTGGGGATAATTAATAACTAGAGGACCCGTGTGAACATTTTTTGAATAAAATACGATGGATAGTGAGGTTGGTTGTTTTGTAATAAGATGAAAAAACAACCGCCTCATTTGTAGCAATTTTTTACTTCTTTAATGTAATAGGTACGTAACAAAATACTTACAACATACAACTAATTATGAAATAATTAGTACAAACTTTTGGACGCGTAAAACATATGTATGACAAAGTGTCACCGACCTGAACGGCGTACAACTAACCTGAACAAAATACACACAGCATATCCATAGCTCTGCGATCATTGTCAGTGAGAAAATTTCGCGAATAAAATCTTTACATAGGTATTATTAGCAAAACACGAATGTTCTGTAACAGAAAAGTAATATCTGGAAAGGTAGTAGTTGTAAAAAATATATATATATATATATAAAGTAACACTGTTTATTGATATCTCTGTGATATGTGCTGCTGCTATCTAGCGACTTGGTTCTGAGTGTCTCATACGCGCGACCTTCCTAGTTATTACTTTTGCCCTTTAAGGACCAAATTTCGAAAAATTTCTTACTTAATTTATGATGTTACCGAAGTGAAGACCGTAATCTCTAAAATGATACACCTTTCATCAATGTCGGTAAGATATCAAGGAAGATGAATCGCTCGTGACAAAAAGCACGTTGTAGAAATATTGATACTTTTGTCCTGGAAGTGTCGGATTCCTGAAAAATTCCTTTCTTGAAATATGATGTGATCAGATCCGAATTTTAGTCTTTAAAATGATACCTTATTAATCGATTTCGGTTAGGTATCAATGGTAAAAAATGGTTCGTGGAAAAAAAAACAATGTTTTATAAACAATAATACTTTAATCTTGAATGGACGAATTCGGAAAAATTCCTTTCTTAAAAAATTATTGGGCCAAAGCGGAGACCTTAATCTTCAAAATGACACTTCATTTATAGATTTCGGTTAGTTGTGAAAGGAGATAATGGTTTGTGACAAAAAAAAATATACATAATTGTATATGAGAGCAGTAACATTAATTTTTTTGTCTAATTGGCATTAGTTTCCTAGTTTGTTAATTATTTATAATAATGTAATTCATAAAACAACCGTGGAATGACTTTTTCCGTGAAACTGGACAAACTCGTGGTTTTTCTGAATCCTTCATTTTCGTTTTCTTCTTATTTTTTTTTTTTTTTTTAGAAAAAATCATAAATTCCTAATTTACAAACATATGATGAGGCAACGTAGGTGGGGCCAAAGATTCGTCAACATACAACTAATAACGGTTATTCTGTTTACTGATTAATTACGAAAGAGATATTGATTATGTAGGTGCAAAGAAAAAGCAGAGGAACAATAGTATTTCCTTTCCATTAATTTTCTTCCTTTTCTTTTGCATTTAGGTCAAAACAAATCGTGCCTTTGGTGTGAAGTAAATCATGACACTAGATATCACTATATGTAAGTTTAGCGTTTAGTCTTTATTTGGTACGCGACACACAACCACAGATACGAAAATTCCAAAATTTACATTTTTTCCATTGTATCATTGGGATTTATGTAACGTATCAGCATAAACACTGTGCTATACGTATATTAATTCCCGCGTAGGGGGGTCACTGTGTGAAAGTTTCGTCGAAATCCGTTCTCTGGTTTGTTGGAAATACGTCCACAGGCAGACAAAAATTACAGACTTCTATGTTTTTTACCATGAAACCATCGGTAATCTTGTAAGCGTGCAGAATAAAAATAACTCTTTCTGTTAACCCGTCACGTAATATCATTGTGAGTAAATTTACTTAAAAACCGTTCATAATATTTTGAGTAATGCTTGCGCAGGCAGAAAAAAATTACAAAATTTACAATTTTAGGTTTTGTACTGTCGGGAACTTTGTAACTTATCAGCATAAAAAATATCCTATATATAAATCCATGATATAAACTAACACTGGTGTTTGTTTCGTTGAAATACATTGGTTAATTTTTGCACAATACGTGCGTAGACAGTTAATCATTTCAAAACTTGGCCTCTTTGTCATCGGGGAGCATGTGAATTATCGGATTAAAACGTATTCCATTTTTGTTAACTTGAGACATAAGTCATTACTGAGAACGTTTTGGTGAAATTCGTTCTTTATTTTTTCCAAGGCAGATTTTTTTTTAGAATTTATCTGTCTCATCGAAAAGTATTCAATACATCTAAACATTAATCTTGTATCTTAACCTATAATGTAATGTATCATTGCTGTAAATTCATTACGTATTTAGTAGTTCTTGGAATTAACAAAACCAAAATTTAAAACTACACGTGATTTAATATTCTTTTTAGGAATCGTAAAATTACTATTATTATTTGAGTTACAAGTCGGGTCCTTAAATAAAGAATATTTTGGTGGCACAATAGATTAAGGCTATGTAATGGGAGCTGCGGTTCCAGTCTCGGACGTAATTTTTACAGTTCTTAAAAATGACCTTAAAACTGAAAAAGAAAAGCTTTGCCAGAGGTTAAGTACTCTGGGTGCTCCGCGGTTGGGATGCAACGTTAAGGTGTAAGTCCTCTTTCAATCTAGGACATCCAGGTTAGTTTAGGCTTCCACGACAGAAGTGCAACGCTCAGCCGGTCAAGAACACGAGGAATTATTATTGTACAGTACCATTAGCAACTGCAAACATGAAATTTCAATTACATTAGAAAACACAGCCAGATTCCGTGTGATATGAGATCTAATGACAGCAGGATTATCATCAGCCATCCATAGAGAAACAGGTAATTATAAGCATACGTAAATAACAATATTTCGCATCTGAAACGCCTGAAGTATTATTTGTCTCTCCAGACAGCTTTATGCGTTCCAAATAAAAAAAAAAAAAAATAGAACTGAGTCGTCTTTACATGTCGCTGGTGAGCATAGGCCAGTAAAAATACTTCCCAGCCTGCATCTAATTCAAGTTAAATTTTAATTGGAATATTTTTTATACAATTTCTTAAATGATTTTCTATGTGTCACTTTGTGATGACTAATTTATTAGTATTCGAATTAACGAACGAATTAATAATTATGAAAAAATAATAAAAAATTCTTTCCAATATCTGTACATTTATTTCGGCGATGTTTCAACGTAATTGTATCGTTGTTGAAGATCTGTCGCTATTGCGTTTAAAATACTTTCTAATTGCCTGTCGGTTCCATTAGAAACTCTTGAGGAAATGATGGCAGTTCCAACAATTCTCACCCCCTACGGTTCAGTATTGCCAAAGCATTTTTGTGTTTGTAGAATCACTATTTTAGTATCTGATTAGCGGTAAAATTATGAAACACGAATCTTTACAACAAAACAGTAAACTGCAATAATTAAGAACACATACATGTGCTGTGGTTAATGCTTTACGTTCATAAAAAGTATACAAACACAACAAATTTAAGAAAAGGCTTATGCTATAATCTTTCCAGCCAACTGAATGCTCTTTTCTCTGAAAGACAGCTTGTCGGGCTTCTAGCCGCGTCAAATTCGCGAGTTCGATGAAGCTAAAAAGCGAGAAGCTTTTTTATATTTTTTCCCTGGTGTTGCTGCCGCAAAAGCGCGCATAATTATCTAATATTTTCTCTATTTGTTGCTGAGTAACTGGCTCCCATCTGTTGTTCCTTGTGTGTGACACTGAATACAAGTCTCATTCATACTTGTAAATCAACGCGAAATTAGTGCACGCTAAGGCTCTGCACACTGGAGGAACAACGAAACCGGACACGAACCCAGGAGGTCCTCCAATCGTCAAGGTGAATGCTGGTACGGTTCCCAACGTCCACCTAATAAACGACACATTTCACAAACAAAAATACACATATCACACACAGAACATAGTTACAAGCTTCGCCGACAGATAACAGCGCTTTATTTTCTCCACACACGAGAACATTTCAAACACTGGACTAGGCGGCCCAACCTCTCCCTTCGGTAATCTTCCAGCCAAAGAAACCATCTTTTAAAACAACACGAAAAATCAGATTTACTAAGAAACGGTTAAAATTGTTCAGAGATTTTCATATTAATTCAGTCCACGCGGTGACTGCCAGCTTCGTCAGCCTGTAGACACCGGACACCTGATGAAGACAGCCGAGCTGGTTGTCGAAACGTTGTGTTTCCAAAACTCCATCCGGCTGCACACCCGTGAAGACTACATTGCTTCAGTATGCCGGGAAAGTCTCCACGCACACATATCAATTAGTTTTTGTGTGACTAATGTAACTTGCACCTTTGTTCTAACGAAAAAATGGTATTAGGAATTTCACGCTGTTTAAATCACTACATTTTTAACTGTTACATATAGTCCGAGGTAACTGCTAATTTTGGATGTTCCTAACGTGGAACATCTTCAAGACCTGTGTGAACACAATTTATTTAGAATGAGAGAGAAAATTGTGCACTTACTTTGAAGAAATCGGAATACTTTTTTTTTTAATATTATAAGCTCTCATTGATGGATACTAAATTTTATCCAACGACTACAAAGAATACATATCAGAATCATTGATATGTAAATAGCTTGAGCATGAAATTTGATGAAATTCTCATTAACGTTTTACGAATTCGTTAGATGTTTGTTTTGGACAATTATGATCGTTCTTTTATAATCTTTAGATCTCAGATTCATGCATGCAGATCAGCTAGCCAATAGCAGGTAGCGGTGATTGTGGACGGCTGTGAGAGAATTGACACCTGATGGGTATAGAAGATACTCTTACTGTCGACCATGAGGTCACCGTGTGGCTGACTGAGAAGAAATGCCCTCCATGGTTGTCAATCAGTTTACACGATTTCACGGCGTCTGAAAGAAGCACACAGTTCCAGAGAACAATACTGTAAAGTTACCTTTCGCAGCTCGTCCGTCTTTAAAATACATGTCCCCGAATAGTTCGATAGTCGCTGTGCTTATTTCAAAGATGTGACAATTCAATTTGCCTAAGGCTTTCTATTTTGTTGTTCGGTTCGGACTAAAGGTGGTGGTGACCCTCCCCCAGTCCCTTGGGCGACACTTCACATATAGCGCCTGTTGTAAACATTTCATCGTCCAGGATTTTATTTTGAAAGTCCACTGTTTGGATTTCGCCTACAGGTATGCATCAGGCTCACAGTGACTGATGCCAAACGTATTGTTACAATATGAAGCAAGAAACAAACAGTGTGAGTTTGTGCTCATTTCTGCTCGTCTGTTTGAGAGAAAAGCTAAGATGCCAACCAGATTTTTATGGCTACAGAGAATTCTATTTGAGTGCACTGCATCCAGAGTATCACATTAGGCGTTTTTCATTGACTAGCGACTTTTTTCTCTCCTGTCTTATGAGTTCTTCTTATGTAGAGGCTCACTCCTATCTTGGTGTGTCAACTGCCATATCAAGACGCTAGAAAGAGCAATCAGTATTTTTAAGAACGTTAATAATATTCTAGATGAATTGATCTCTATATTTTAGTCTGTTATTCACTTGGGAAGTGACGCTCAAAAACGAAGCACCCAACTGTTCTCTAGCCATCCTCCCTGACTGCTGATAGCAAAATAGCAAATATTTCGCAGACGCCTTCTACTGTGTGTTAGAGTTTTTGATCGACTAAACAGCCCTTTATTTTTGGGCCTACTGTTGGAGAGGACGCTGGTTCGACCTAACGTTCCACGAAACAGATACCTTTTTCTATAATTTGCTGAAATGATTTATCACTCCAGATGAATGCCGGGATGCTTCCTTCACAGGGCCATGGCCAAATTCCTTCGTGTCCCTTGTCCTACGTCCTTTCCCGCCTCGAATTTTCTCGACGTCGACGAGGCTTTAAGCCGTAAGAAAAAAAAAAATGAAATCATTTAAGATTAATGCTGAGATGTTTCCAGCAAAAGCCCATGCCTGAATTCTTCTTCCTCCTCTAATAAGCCATAGTAGCATAAAAAAGTTATTACAACAAACATTACCGAATTCAGAGCCAATTTTATTACTTCAATCACCGACATGCTCTCCCATGGATGACTAATATTTGAATATCCTGTATATTATAAGTAACTAGCAGATTTCCCCGCGTTGCCCGGTATGATCTAGGTTGATTCAGACACACAGTAAATATTTAAGTTCATAACAAGCACTTTTGAATCAAATTTCATGTCAGTTGCTCCATTTTCTATACGTGTTTAAACGGCAAACCCTCGGTGTGACAGATTGGAGATGGGGTTTGGATTGATTTATTCCTGCAATATTTTTTAGCCATGATATCAGGAACTTGTGTACTAAGTTTCATCATAATAACCATAGCGATTCGTGCAATCATAAAACAATTATATTTTTTCGGGAAATGTGGTAAAGCCAGAATCACTCAACAATAAATTACAAAAATACTGTTATACCAACTCTAAAGTTTTAAACAGTTCACTTTTATGTTCAAATCCATCAGATATGCATTACTTATTATTAACAGCTGATTTAATTTCACTTCCAAACATCAGAGATTGTAGCTGTGTGGAGTGGGTTCGTAGTTTCAAAAAGGAACCAATTTCTCGGAAGGTTCTACACTAAAGGTTTTTAAACAGTTCACTTTCATATTCAAACCATTCAAATACGCGTTACTTACCATCAACAGCGAATGTAATTTCACTTTCAAATAGCAGAGATTGTAACAATGCGGCCTCAGATAGTAACTTCAAGAAGCAAAGAAGATTTCGAATGATTTTTCATTACATTATTAAATTAATTTACATATTTTCCGCTTTACGTGGTTTCCTCTTCACATTCGATCTATGGGGTTTAAAGGATAAAAACAAAAATTAAGGAAAGGAAACGTTACTTGCGATAATAAGGCTATTATTTTTTTTACGATGTTTGACGTAGGCATCGTATTTCTGCTGTTTCAGGCAGTATGTTCAGATTTTCATTTACCGCTCCGGCTTTATGTTACGTAGAAGGATAAGACATAACAAACAAATCAGTTGAGATTCTAATCTTTCAAACCGTGAAAACCCCATCGAAATCTGCGCAGTAGTTTTTTTTAGTTTTTCTGGTACAAATATGCCCAGTTTTCGTTTTATAGATATAGATTTGATAAAAAAAATGACGCATTGCTGAGAAAGAAGCTCCTGGATACGTATTTATGGAGCACAATAGCCTTTTCAGACGGATCTTGTATTTTAGGAATAACAGACAGCGTTGAAATAAAAGAATTCGATACCTGGGTTAATATAGGAATATTTAAAATTGAGTTCACGAATTAAAGACGAGTTTCATGGTGCCACCCATTCAACCTCTGTTGTTTGGGAACCTACAATTTAAAGTGGAATTAGAACTGCGGGCTGTCTTAGCAAGCTTCAAATGAACAAAGCCGAAGAAGGTTAAGTGCCAATAAAATATCCAGGTCGGACCGGAATTCCGCTCCGGGACTGAATATTTAAATGGAGCCCCGTGACCCCTGAGCCACTAGCTCACATCTGAAGTCGTTAGAGGTACGGATATGGTCAAATTTTAGGTAATTTAAATCAGTGTAGAATTTTCTTGAGCAATTATTTTGACTGCACAATGAATGAGCAAATACTTTATGAATAAATGTTAGAGTAATAATCGCCTCTCTAGGAGATATTTGGTTCCATTATTTAAAAAATGTGCAATTTTTGTTTTTAATTAACAGTGAAGCCAGAGATGTGTTTTTTCTTTCTGTAATCAACTCTGCATAAACCTGTAAGAAAACAAGGTTTCCATACATATATGTATATTTATTTCTCTTTGAACTGTCATTCTTTTCAAGTTGTGGCTATGATATCTTTATTTTGAAAGAGTTTTCTAGCAGCTTTGACCGTGGACGTTGGCGAAATGGAATATCTTTGGTTGTTTGGTGGTTACCAAGAGGTTTTTAGTGTCGCAGAGAGAAGAAGAAAGCTGAAGGCAAAAGGAAGACTGTTTGTTTCTTTTATGGTGGGTAATATATCGAAAAAAAAATATTACTGCATGGTGAAGAGAGAAAAATAAATATTAAGTTTATTAATGTGCTAGTAAGTTTTGGTTCAAGCTGCGAACTTCTACAACTAGTCTTTTTACGGCTGAATGAGGGCAGTAAAAGAAATATTCTTATGAAATAAATCTTATAAACCGTATAGTTAGGGAGTACTTTAAGCTTGAAACTACAATGGAATATCGTTCTCACGTGCCAAGCTTACAACCCTATTATGATATGAAAGGGACTAAAGTTTGCAAATTTCTCTGTGCTTCATATTCTGCTCCAGAACTGTATTCTAAACTTCCATGTTTAGAGCTTTTTACCTTCAATCATCACGATTTATG
>JARYHS010013631.1:38706212-38901626 GCA_031002005.1 Vandiemenella viatica | reverse complement strand
GCGGTCTCGGGAAGAGTCAAACGGGTATACGTAAACACTTATCCACACAAGTCACTGCCTCGCGGATACACGGAAGTTATCGCTACGAAGGTTGAGACTCGACTGCCGGAGGCGACGTTGCATTTTATCCATATTGTAATGAATTATTAACTACAGTGTTACTAGAGACCAAGTGTTCCCACGGTATGTGTAATATTGGAGGTGCGGCATGTGAAAGGAACAGATACGTGACGGAACAAAGCGTCAAGAATTCCATGTCTGGTGGGTGAATAAAAACATTATACCTGACTTTGGGATTTCAGTGAATTTATAACCCCCATAAATAACGAAGGATCGTTTTCTCTTCGGGGCACGGTTCGGAAAAGACGCGCCGAAAACTGGTGCCGGCGAGCGAAAATGTACCTTAGTGCCTTATGCCGTTTCCTAGGAAAGAGGCGCTTTCTGAGAGTGGTGGGAGACGATCCAGCCAATAGAGAAGCTGCCACAAATTTATTAAAGTGTTGGTGCTTTTTTTTTTTCTATGAGCCTATGAGATGCTGGTACTTTGGCGCGGAGTGCTGTAATTCGCCAAAGGCAGGACGACACATCGAAATGCGAGGCGTACAGAGTCTTGCTTGGAGCTGAAAAACGGACGAAGAGACACTCTGGTTCGGATCCTCATCTGATACAGAAGCAAGTGACCTTCACGGAAGCCTGAGCACTGGATGAGCCGGGGCCTGGGGACACTGCCACCAAGTTGCTCCGGTCGAGAAAGCTGGACGACCCAATGTGGCGCTATACATGGCTGGGTGCTGACCTGGTCCGTTAACAACAGTAAAATATTCGTACACGACGGAAACTAAGGCAATCGTTCCACCCAGTAATTGACCCTGAGATATTGCACTAACTGTTTTTCTTTAAAGACATTAAACGATATGTAATTGTTTATATCAGAATAAAACAAACTTCATGTTTGCATAATTTCACAATGATCAAGTTTTAATAAACTGTTCACTCACTTTTCAGTTCTCCTATTAATTCCAATAATATTTCATGCGGTTGGCTAAAAATTAATTACTATTTTGATATTCAAACTTGATAATATTGCTATTGATGAAACAGTATGATACAGAATTTACTTTCTCTAAAACTAGACGCTAGAGTATAGAGGCCGAATTTAACATTAAATCTGTAAGAAATTCACGCATTTTTCCCAAAGAAATCGAAATATCCCGCGTACTTCAACTTTCGATTACGTTTCCAGTTTCCCCGCAATTTCACGCACACCCAGTGATGCACCTGTAATCCGTACCCCAGCACAACTGTGTCAGTAGGATACCCGGGACAGGTACTTTCTTCTGACAACGCGCTACTCTGGATGGGCAAGGGCCTTATACCTTGTTTACTCCGAACTGGCGATTCAAGGTCATGTTCCCCGCCTCCGCCACATTCCTCAACTCACCTCACCTCACCTTCCTCCTCCCTTCCTACCTCTCTGAGCAGAACGTTGTGTTCAAGTGGACGAGTGGCAAATTTCCTCTTTTCATGTTGGGGTAAGGGCAGCGGAGTGGGGATAGAGCAGACTGACTTAAGCCGCCTCTCTTAACTGAGGATCATCGAGCAAGGCGCAATTAATGTTTTTATTCACGATTTATGAAATACTTGTATATTTCGAAAGTAATAATAATAAAACGGGCTATAGCATGAGACTACATGTGTAACTTACTTTTTGTAATGTCTGCGTATCTGTTGTTAAATAGATACTAACTTGCAGACTCTCTTATCTTGATGTCTTAGCTTTTCGATGTTACATCAAAATTTAACACGTCCTATTTTACTTCTGGGGTGGTCCCAGGAGTAAAATAGGCTGCAGATTGTTCTAAGCCATACACATTTTTTTTTTTTTTTTTTAAATCTGAATCGCAGGCGAATATACTTTCTTTAGTTCTGGAAATCGAGACGGCACAATCTTGAAAACTTCCGTCCAGTTGTTTTCACGATCAACGAAAGAGAATTAACGTCTCGCAGTTGAAGTGTTGACATCGATCTGTATAAAAAATCTAATGCCTTTGAGGTTTTCCGTGGTTTTCCTCATCCACTCTAGGCGAATGCTGGGATGGTTCCCTACAGGGCCACGGCCGACCTTCCATCCCCCTTCCCTCCCCGTAGCTGAAAAGAGTCTTCGTGACTTTCCAGCAGTCCGCCTCCCAGCCTTCAGCTGGGAGGGATGAAATAGTAAAAAAAAAAAAAAAAAAAATCAACTTGTTAATTGTTATCTTGTCTTATTCATCCAGATGACCATATGTAACTCTAATCAGATTTCATATGATTCTAATCATTTGTCCTAATGATGATACATTAGTTAAATGTGGGAATTTATTTCGATCAAAGTCAAATAGGTAATGTTAAACTTTTTCTGTTCCTCTCAGTTTCGCTGTATAGTAACAATATTAACCAACTACATACAACAAACTTTTCCCCTTTATACTTTCGCCTGTCCGTTTTTTTGTTTTATTTATTTATTTCTTTTATCAGGGCTATTCAGTCATTGCTACGTGTCCAGAAAACGCCCAAAGCTATAATGATTTTCAGCGAATATAAAAAGATGTATATAAAATGTAGGAGTTTATGGTTTCAGTAAACGGGAAAGTATTCCCTACTGAATAAAATCATACCGATTAAGAGTCCGCGTCAAGGGCTTCACCTGCAGCGAGCAACAAGTCGACAAGAGAGCGGGGCGTCAGCGAAACATCAACGTCGCAGTGCAGCAAGGAAGCAAGAACAGAATGCAGCCGACCAATGTGCTTCATACCCAGCCTGCTACAAGTCGGCAGGAGAGCGGGGCTCCGGGGTCACATCACCACCACAGCACGACAGTCAACACCAGCCAACGTAGAAGAAGCAGGAAGACACCGGAAAACAACAAAGATAGCCAGACGACCTCCGGAGGAAATTGTAGGCTCAACTGTGATAGTCACGTCGCGGACCATCGAGAGGATAGACTGGATGACCTTATCAATCTACTCGTCCAACTTGTATTTCACCTACCATCGCAAGGATGCATGCCTCCAAGCGCGAAGCTGCCTTAGTTGCATTCAAGATGCCGTGAAGACGGTACGGCCCCCAAATAAAGATATCGATTAGAAGCCATAATGAGAAGACACACCTACAGAAATGCTATACCCCATCGTAATGATCTTGGAGTAAATGTCGAAAGACAATAAACTCCACCATACCCTGCTCAAAGGAGCAGTTAATGGCTCTCTGCTGCTCGTCACACCAGTTTCGTTGTTGACTGCAGTCGTTACAAATGTTCTTAGTTGTTTCGAACACAAAATTAAGGAAGTACACTCCTGGAAATTGAAATAAGAACACCGTGAATTCATTGTCCCAGGAATGGGAAACTTTATATACACATTCCTGGGGTCAGATACAACACATGATCACACAGACAGAACCATAGGCACATAGACACAGGCAACAGAGCATGCACAATGTCGGCACTAGTACCGTGTATATCCTCCTTTCGCAGCAATGCAGGCTGCAATTCTCCCATGGAGACGATCGTAGAGGTGCTGGATGTAGTCCTGTGGAACGGCATGCCAAGCCATTTCCACCTGGCACCTCAACTGGACCAGCGTTCGTGCTGGACGTGCAGACCGCGTGAGACGACGTTTCATCCAGTCCCAAACATGCTCAATGGGGGACAGATCCGGAGATCTCGCTGGCCAGGGTAGTTGACTTACACCTTCTACAGCACGTTGGGTGGCACGTGATACATGTGGACGTGCATTGTCCTGTTGGAAAAGCATGTTCCCTTGCCGGTCTAGGAATGGTAGAACGATGGGTTCGATGACGGTTTGAATGTACCGTGCACTGTTCAGTGTCCCCTCGACGATCACCAGAGGTGTACGGCCAGTGTAGGAGATCGCTCCCCACACCATGATGCCGGGTGTTGGCCCTGTGTGCCTCGGTCGTATGCAGTCCTGATTGTGGCGCTCACCTGCACGGCGCCAAACACGCATACGACCATCATTGGCACCAAGGCAGAAGCGACTCTCATCACTGAAGACGACACGTCTCCATTCGTCCCTCCATACACGCCTGTCGCGACACCACTGGAGGCGGGCTGCACGATGTTGGGGCGTGAGCGGAAGACGACCTAACGGTGCACGGGACCGTAGCCCAGCTTCATGGAGACGGTTGCGTATGGTCCTCTCTGATACCCCAGGAGCAACAGTGTCCCTAATTTGCCGGGAAGTGGCGGTGCGGTCCCCTACGGCACTGCGTAGGATGCGACGGTCTTGGCGTGCGTCGCTGCTGTCCGGACCCAGGTCGACGGGCACGTGCACCTTCCGCCGACCACTGGCGACAACATCGATGTACTGTGGAGACCTCGCGCCCCACATGTTGAGCAATTCGGCGGTACGTCCACCCAGCCTCCCGCATGCCCACTATACGGCCTCGCTCAAAGTCCGTCAACTGCACATACGGTTCACGTACACGCTGTCGCGGCATGCTACCAGTGTTAAAGACTGAGATGGAGCTCCGTATGCCACGGCAAACTGGCTGACACTGACTGCGGCGGTGCCCAACCGCTCCGCAGCTAGCGCCCTTCGACGGCCAACACTGCTGTTCCTGGTGTGTCCGCTGTGCCGTGCGTTTGATCATTGCTTGTACAGTCCTCTCGTAGTGTCCGGAGCAAGTATGGTGGGTCTTACACACCGGGGTCAATGTGTTCTTATTTCAATTTCCAGGAGTGTAGTCTATGTCAAGGCACATTTATAATTACTCGTGAATAAGGGCCGAAATAAATAAATTTGGATCTTAACTGAGCAAATTTATCAGTCTATGTTTTATAGTTCTATATGGAGACTGGTCCAGCCATCCAGGTGGTTTTCGTAAATTTTTCGGGGAGAATGCCGGGATGATACCTTCTTAAAAACTTGTCAGAATTCCTTTCCGATCCTTGCTCACAAACAATCTAAATCTAATGACATCGAATTCGACGAGCCATAAAGCTAAACCGAGCGTGGTGAGTGAGTAGTAACGATCTGACCTCGCATTCGGGAGGACGTGGGTTCGAATCCCCGTGCGGGCATCCAGTCTTGGGTTTTCATGGTTTCCCCAAATCATTCCAGGCGAATGCCGGGACGCTCGCTTGAAAAGCCCGTGGCCGAATTCCTTCCTGTTTCTTTTCCCCAGTCCTTTCCCGACTCGACGTCGACAAGGCACAAGCAAAAAGCATAAAGTTAAAAATTTGCGTATCCATTATGAGATAAGCGGACGAAAAATTTTATAGTATTAAATCCTAGTTTATATGGTAAACAATTGTCGGCATGGCTTTCATGTTATAAAGATTTCACTTAAAATTGAAATCGGCAACAGTTAATGAATCCAAAGGAACAGTAAATGTCATTAGGATTAGTTGACGGATATAAACGTTATAATCGACTATTATTACTCCCGAATTAGTTACAGACTTTGTATAAATTTGTGGTAGTTTGGCGGAAATATTACAACCATAATATAATAGGAAGTGGGAAACTGAAATAATGTGCCTTCATCTAAGAATATAAATCAGAAATTTTCAGTTGCAGCTAAATAGACGCTTTCAGCAGATATTACATTTTATCTGAAACAAAAAAGGACTCAAGCATATTCCGAAACAAACGCGTAAATACCACGTTCAAAATATAAATCTCTTCAGTGCACAATAGAAATATCAGTTGAAATCTCAAAACTAAAACTATTTACAATTGATTTGATATACCGGATATGTCAAAGATTGATAAACGTATCTTAAATACGCTTTGAATCGCACATTTACAGAATAGTCATGGTTTTTAGTTGAGTTTTCGGTTAATATCGCAAATTATACAACACTGATTTTGTGCCTTCGAATATCTTTGTATTATTATAATTACTAGGTGAAACAATAAGAAAAGATATGTTTTGTCAGTGGTTTCAGTTTTGTTTCCCTGTACTGCATTATATCTATTTAAATGGCACTTACATCGAAGCTGTTCTTAATTAAAATTAAATTATTCTTAAAACATATACGATGAGAAGTAAGTGAATTCCCGAACATTATTTCTTATTACCGTTACAAACAACAAGTCAATTTCCATAGATCGAAATTCTATTAAAGTAAGCTTTACAGAGGACGGCATTATGGAATTAACCAGTGTCAAATCACAAAATCAGAGAAGGTTCGATCAGTTGATGCTTTAATTCAGAAAGATACCTCTGAATTCGAGCGGCGAGAGCGGCCATTATTTGCGCATCATGGCTTAATACCAGGATTATCACAAGCTAGTCCTGTGGCTACGTTTGGAGGGTAATGGAGACGAGCTCACATCGCCTGCTCAAATAGAGGCCACTGAATTAATGCCGCATTGTATGGAACCTGTGTTCAAGCCGCAGGATGGCGAGAATTACAGGTCCTAGTGGACGGGATACAATAACGGGGAAACAACGCCGCAAATTCCGTGATTTGTTCCGCTGGCAATCACGAAATCACTTGATTAAATATTATTTGTATTTGATTGTGTGCTTCATGCAGATTAATCTAAGTACAAAGTCACCTGGTGGCTTCTGAAACCTGCTGTGAACTCCTACTTTCATCGAGCGTGGTGGGTGAGCGGTAACGTTCGGGCCTGACATTCGGGAGGACGCGGAATCAAACCCGCGACCGGCCATCCACATTTCTCTTTTCCATGGTTACCACAAATCAGTACAGGTGAATGCCCAGATGGTTCCTTGAAAATGCTCTGGTGAAATCCTTCCCTTTTCTTGTTCCCCCTGCCCCAATCCGGGCTCTAATAATATCGACGTCGACAAGGAATCCAAAATACGCTCAATAAATAAATAAATAAAAATAAAATAAAAAATATCTGTTTTACCATTTGCTTTCTAATAACAGTGGGAAGCAGATAATATTTCTAAACGATTTTTGAAATCAATAATTCTCAAGACTAAATCTCGTTTAGATCCGTGATACAAATAACATTTCCTTTTAAAGTTTTGAAAAGAATATTGTAGGCGAATGAATAATATGATTCATCAGAAATCTGCTATATATAACTCAGTAAAGTAGATATTTTTGTGTATATATATATATCATTTGCAAATTTCATTCCTTCCAGCTGAAGGCTGGGAGGCGGGCTGCTGAGTCTCAAAGAACCTTTTTAGTACAACTAACTTAAAGGGGAGGGAAGGTGCATGGAAGGTCGACCGTGGCCTTACAGAGGAACCATCCCGGCATTTCCCTGGAGGGACTGTGGGAAACTACGGAAAACCACAGTCAGGATGGCCGGACGGGGTGTGACTCCCCTCCTCCCGAACGTTAGGCAGGAGGGCAATCTTGCCATCCTGCCTAACTCGGTGGTTCATGGCATCGTATCTGCCCTTTTTTATCTGTATTTATATCCATCCCCACTTTCTGTAAATCATCAGCTTAAGCTACGCAGTTGCATTTGTTTAATAGGTCAGTCAGCACAAACAGTACTGTATATTTAATGATGGAGGAGGTAGAGTAATATTTAGCAGGAGACCAGTGTTGAGACATCGGCGCTTCCCCGCTTCTACGGAACCTGAACTATGGACTCTATCAGATCAACGTGTTTTATATATATGTATACTCTACTCGAGTCAAATTGCAAGCATAAAAATTTTAATGTATTACGAGGCGTATTCCAAAAGTAAGGTCCGGGGTACAAGATGTCACAGATGATAGGCCTGAATGACGTTTCCCACCTGCAGCGCCATCTACCAACTCCTGGTAAATATGCAGTATTGTTGGCGTGCCGCAGTAGCCGTATATCTATTGTTGAGAGCAGTTCGAAATGGCCGCGACAATCGTAGCTCCCGCCAGTTGTGAAGTGCGCGGTGTGATTAGATTTTTGTTGGTAAAAGGATCGTCAGTTGCGGACATCCATCGCGAATTGTGTGTAGTGTATGGACCAAACATAATGAGTGAGAAACAAGTTCGACACTGGTGTCGAGAATTTCAAAGTTGTCGCACAGATGTGCACGATCAACAGCGGAGTGGCAGGCCCAGTATTCGGACCGACGACATCGTCGAGCAAGTTAACCAAAAACTGCGAAGTGATCGGCGTTTGACGATTAGTGGTCTGGCTATGGAATTCCCAAATGTTGCTAGAACCTCAATTTACAGGATTGTCACTGAAGAGCTTGGATATCGGAAGCTTTGTGCGCGATGGGTGCCAAAACTGCTCACCGCTCAGCACAAAGAGCAACGAATGCATAGCGCACGACAATTTTTGGAGCGCTATAGACAAGATGGAGACAGTTTGTTTTCCCAAATTGTTACGGGAGACGAGACGTGGATAGCGTACACCAACGCAGAATCAAAACAACAATCAACGCAGTGGCGCCATTCCGGTTCACCCAAACCAAAAAAGTGTAAGCAATCGCCGTACACGAATCGCAAAATGATGGCTTCCGTGTTTTGGGACGAAAAGGGCGTCCTTTTGATCGAATTCATGGACCGTGGGACAACCATTACAGCTGACGTGTACTGTGCAACGCTCACCAAACTGAGACGTGCCATCCAAAATCGACGCCGCGGGAAACTGTCGTCTGGCATCATCCTCCTGCACGACAACGCACGCCCGCATACCGCTTCCAAAACCAAAGAGAAGATTCAAAGATTTTCGTTGGGAAATCCTAGACCACCCTGCTTACAGTCCAGATCTTGCACCAAGCGACTATTTTCTCTTCCTGCATTTGAAACGGTGGCTTGGTGGACAACGATTTCAAACCGATGAAGAACTCAAGACGAGCGTTACCAATTGGTTCAGGTCCCAGGCGGCAGACTTTTATGCCGAGGGGTTAAAGAAACTGGTACAGCGTTACAGAAAGTGTATAGATATGAACGGCGATTATGTGGAAAAGTGAACTAGATATGTAGTTACATACTGACGTTAATAAAAACATTGTATCCTGAACGATGTTTTTATTATGATCAAACGGACCTTACTTTTGGAATACGCCTCGTATTTTATTGTCTAGTCTGCCTACTAATATGGTTATTTTTTTATGAAAGGTACTGTAAGTATACTCCTTTTCTTATCAGGTCTGATTCTTTCCCAACGCCTATGGATTTTTCCGTAAGAGCGTTAAGACCAAACTGGTGTTGCTCCACCCGACTACACATAGTCGCCTCGGCAACAAAGCCACTCCCACAGATCAGTTCGCAGCAGATTCCTCATCTGTTTTAACAAACAGCCATTTGGCGTTAGATTAGTTTCATACATTAGCCCTCTTCTAAAGCCGTAAGTAGAATGGGCCACTACATATGGTTTAAAAACCTATAAATATTCCCATATCAGATAGGTAATCAATATGAAATGAGATGTTACATTTACTTCTGTCAGTAAGATAAATTTTTATAATTTTAGACTGAACAAGATTATTATAACCATTTGATTGTTGAAAGTCAATTGAATTTCATTGGTTAGTCAGAAAGATTTTACGACTTTTAATTGAGAGTTGATTAGTAGAGTACCAAATATTCCCCAAAGGTTTAGCTGTTTTGGAACGTCCAAATAACATAATTTAACATTATCTGTCTTAATGGAGTGTAGTAGAGATCAATTGTGTTGACAACATAAATAGAAGATTGAATTGTGAATTTTCCAGTATTACATAAATGTTCAAAACCATTACTGTGGGGTATAATAGGAATAGCAGGCTACAAAGGGGAGAAATGTTGTTACATTATCAGTGTTATGAAGGCGCTGTGAGGATTGTCAAGAAGAAGAGGGTAAAAAGAAAAAGAAAAAAAAAACAACTGTGTGGTTTTATGAAACCACGAAGCAAGTGGAACTTTTTTACGCATTTAACTGAAAATTTTCGGAAAATTATTCGATTTAGAATATTAAAATTGCGTTCTTAATCTTAACTTAATGATTGGAAAATGGCAATGATAATGGGAAATCAATAGTAAACAAGATGTCTAAGTATAAACTTTAATTTCGATCTATGTATTAGAGTACGGAATACATACTAGGCCTAAATACAATCGCACGAATAAGTGAGAATGTAAATTCTAAACGGTCAACTGATGCGAGATATGGGCGCCACCATATTGGCCTTGGCTGCTCTGCCGAGCGCGTTTCACTTTATCCTAACCCCGCGGCCGGTTGTAATACGACATGCGATAGATGGACGAAGAAATAACACTTCCTGTTTCGGAAGAGAAGATTAGAAAGTCACCCGTCAGTTGCCGATTATCTTGCTTCAGTTCAAATGTAGTCGACGCCAGACAGATCTCAAATGACTAGGAGAGGTTTTCAGTGTGGAAATCGTAATCGTAGATCGTACAAGTCTGGTTAATAGCACGTCACCTCTGGTTTCTCGCCCTAAAGCAGTGCCTCCGTTTTAAGAGAAATCGGGGATTAAAAAAAGTGCTTAAATTGTATGTAAATGAGCTATACTTTTATGGAAGATCGTTAGTTTGTAACGTCTAATTAGCCGTGATCGATAAGGCGGAGTGGTCAGAAGCGGTGGATTCGAAGTTCGATCCCACCAAACGCGAAAAAAAATTTTCTATTTTTTAATTGCATTCCATCTTGTATCATAAAAAATTTGTTTTGAAACAATTTTTTTATTTTCCTTTAACAAATACGCAAATATTAGGATGGTATAAATCATAAAAAAACATTTGAAACAAACATTTTGTGCACACCAGGTACATTTTATGAAGGATATGTTTCGACAGTCAGATACAGTATTTATTATTGATTTAGGAAAGCAACTTTCGTTAACATTTGTAAATTTCGGCCTTTTATTCTTTAATTTTGAACCATATCAGGAATATTTTATCATGTCATAAAATGTGGTAAATAAGAGAATATATCTTAACAGCATCTTCACGAGAAGATATTGCACGGTTATCTTACAACAGGGCGGCGCATTTTGGAGCTTTTTTATTAGTATTTTTACCTGGTGATAGAAATACACATCACATGGCTGACATAAATGAGTACATTTCGGTGGTACCATCCTAATATTTGTGTATTTGTCAAAGGAAAATAAAAAAAAAAAATTATTTCAAAACAATTTTTAATGCTACATCATTGAATAGCAATAAACAAAATACAAATAGAAAAAAAATCGCGGGTGGTAGGATCGAACCTCAGACCTATCGCATCTGATCACACCGCCCCAACGAGCACGGCAAAATAAACATTATAAATCTACGGTCTTACGTACAAATATAGCTCATTTACATACAATTTAAGCACTTTTAAATCCCCGATATCTCTTAAACGGAGGCCCACCAGGCAAAACTGCTTTAGGTCGAGAAACCAGAGGTAGCGTACTATTTCCCAGACTTGTTCGTTCCACGATTGCTATTTCCACACTGAAAACCTCCCCTTGTGAGTGTTAATGAACATGTGGCCTCCACACTAGGTCGTGTCATACCTGCTTGCATGCGCCTGGCCGGCTGTAATGCGAAATACGACAAATGAACGGAAATATTTGAGGCGATAGAGTAAAAGTTTCACTTACAAAAAAAAAAAAAAAAAAAAAAAAAGCTGACTTCGTCCGACTGAGCCATACAGTCAGATACAGAGACTTCTGATTGTTATTATCACAATTGTACGAAATATTAATTTGTATCGTTTTGTTACTTTCAGAGTGTACGTAGACAAAATACGAACACAACCTGTAATTAAAACTACACGTGGCCTTAACTGGACTCGAAACGGCGACCCTCAGTACGTGAAGCTACCATTCTAGTTTCTTCAAATGTAAGAGTTTAAAGTGTGGCTGTTTGGCCATCCATATTCGGCCACGTATTTTATGACCGTGCAAGCCCCGAAACAATTGTGAACCATACACGATTTCACTGATGTGTATTATCGATATATAGTTCTCAATAAAACGTTATGCGTATACCTCGAAAAGAATGTGTCATTCGACCAACATAATCGCTGCGATGTTAATCAGATGCCAAGTTGTTGGCTGCTGTAACATGTTGCACCATTTTATTGCGTTATTTGGTGACCTTACGGTGTTTGTGACTACCTAGGAAGCGCTGGCTGAATACCGTAAAGGAGGACATGCATCTGGTCAATGCCTCATCTGAAGATGCAAAAGTTTGGCACAAATTGAAGAAAAAGTTCAGTAAAGCTGAACCTGCAATGCGGAATTAATGCTAAGAAGAAGAATTGGTCACCAACCGATAACATGACATCACCTGAACATATGTTTAACCTGGTAGCTGAGCGACAGTCCAATGTGCAGCACTTCAGTAATCTCTGTTTCCCCATAGTTATCTAGCTGTTATCCGCTACTTTTATTAGTACAGACTGATTAAAGTCTATGTTAAAACAAACTTTTTAAAGTGACTGTTGAAAGGCGCATAGCACTCTAAATGTAACTTTCCATCAGATATTTTTCACGAGTTAAAAAATGTCACTGTCCAGCGTATTTTGAAGGGTTGTTTCTTATGATACGGTCATGGTTTTGCATTCCTGTTCAACCAACGTTTAGCGGGAATCCAGTGTTATAGCTTTTGTGAAGCCACTAAGCCGGTAGCTATTTTCAGAATTGGCGTAGGTTTTCCAAACAGATTCTGCACCGGTACATAAAGCAAAAATCAAGCAGACAATTCTTCATAGGAACTGAGAACTGACAGGCGTAACATTAATCTTATAGTTTTGGAGGACATAGTACTTTATCAAAGATGCAGTAATATTAAGTCATTCAAGCAAACCTTGACTCAAGAAGTGACTTCCATTATAATGAATGCGGTGGGTGTTGCAAATTAAATGTGAACGTTGCGACACAAGGCTTGCATTAAGGCCAAAAACGGACATTTTGAATAAAACGTGTCGTAATTATTATAAGCCATAACATCTGTTATTAAAGTAATAAAATTTGTTAAAAAATAATTTTGTAAAATTTACTTCAGAAACAAACTAACGGGTTTTAACGGATTTTGAAGTTTCGATCTTGACGTCATCATAGTTCTTTATGGCGTGTTATCCATCAGAGGAATTAGTCAAGTAAGACGAAGGTTTTGTCGGCATTGTATATGGATAGCTTAGTGAGCCCATTGGTGAATTACGATGTTTCTGTGGTCAAACCTCTGCCGCCATTGTCACGTGACTGCTGCAGGTGATAGAGCCGTTTTATTCCGCACTACGTCATCCTTTTTGCTGATAGGCCAATGGTTACTGGTAGGAGCCCTGTTTACAGTAACAAGTTGCTTGCACCAAGTTATTTAACTGTGATACTGTATACAGATGTATTGAGTAAAGAGAGACAATATAAAGCCTATAGTATGGTGAAACTGGTGATGTGGAGTTCCATATATTCCTCCGAGTGTAGCATTAGATTAGATGTGATGTTGTCAGCTCAAGTTGGCTTTAGCTTCATCTCTTACCTGCCCCATGCTCATTTTGACAAGTGACTGAGCAGATGTGAGGAGCTATTCCAGACGTTCAGTTTCGCCAAAAAATCCTCAGCGTCCTCGGTCGTCCAATTGGTGGTAAGGTGGTCTACTGCCTGAGCTTCGCCATTCAGAAACTGCAGTATTTACTGAATACCAAACGTACGCTGTAAATGAAAGCTTTTTTCCTCCTTTCCAGTTGTCATTGTGCTGATCGCTGGACGGTGTCTGCTGGCAGGCTTTTGTTTCCCGTCCAGGCAGCCAGTAGCCTCCAGTGTAATTACAAGCGAGGCGAGGTTGATGCGACTCGTAACGCAGGCGACAAAAGCTTTTGTGCCATTAGCTGCAACACCAGCGCGCTGCTGCTGCTGCTGCTATTCGGTGCTGACGAATTCCTGCACTTGTAACCGTGTTACGAGACGCAGTTTTTTTCTAGAGGTTCTAAAAAGGCTATAGCGGTGATTCAGTTTAGTCATAGGGAATTTCACTCTTCACACTTGTTCGTTATATTTTCATCAAATTCAGTTAAACGTCAATTTTTTTTATAATGTCTGTCATTTGGTTCACTGCCCAGCTTTCTTCGGCGGGCCAATGACAGTCGAGGTATTTTTGCTCTCTGTCGATATTTGGCGTAACTGTAGCAAGTGACGAACGAAGGTTAGCTTGTTGCTTTTATGTAATAATCTACACAGTGTATAATGATTTAATACGTTTCACCTTTGAAAGCTGACCGTAGAGAAAGGTCTGTATTTCGTTTAAATCTACATCGTAGTTATTACTATCTTTTTTTACGTTTTATTCTTTCTAGCTCTTACTAGATGCAGTTCAAAAAAATCTAAAAAGAAGAAGATGAACAACTGCGAAGTTTATTAAATAATCGGAGAAAGATTACACGAAACGATGGAACGTAGATTATCACGAAATATAACAATAAGTATGTGATAAAATTGTTATTTTTGCTGACGATAATCGTATATATTATTATTAAAAAAATATTTTTTATGAAGAGCCATGTGAGGTCCCACTCACAAATCATTGCTGAAATTAGCAAATAATAGACTTTCACAGCATAAGTAGTATCTATAGATATTTGTGTAATTTTAAGTCTTTTGTAGTAATGTAATTTTTTGTGGTTGGCACTACTGTACTGTTGGTGGAGAAAGGAGAAGGTGTTAAAATGGCGCAGAGAGACCACGAGGGAATGTATTAATTGGACAGTGACGACTTTGTACTGTGTTATATGAGTATTTAAACTGTTCAATAAATTGTGCAGATAAATGAAAATATTGGAGGAATTAATCTAACATTAACATCCGTTGCGCAGACGGCAGAAGTGTGTAATTTGAGAGCAGTTTACCAAACATTAATAATATGCTAGGTGGTAGCACTACTGCGAGAAACAACGCTTGGGCCATGTGTTGATGTTGGCGGGCTATCTACCTTGACTAATTAATAGTAAGGAGGACCTACCAGCCATCTTTCTTTCTTCATGCTTAACCAAAATTGATAAATGTTGTATCATTTTAAACACTAAGTTCTCCGGTTTGGTAACATCATTAATTGAGTAAGGAATTTTTCGAAATTCAACCCGTAATGGCTAAATTATGAACAGTCAAGGTCGTGGGTATGCGAAAGTATTGAGTGATGCTGCTAGGTTTTTCTGGCATTGATAAGGAGTGATCCCAGTATCACTAGATAGTTGTTCCACATCACAAGGATATTAATAAACTGTGTGTTTTCTAGATTAAGAAGCTATTCGGATATTTTTTTATGTTAGGGAAACCTATCATCATTTTTGTTTAGTAAGACATTGTAAATATTTTGCTACGTACCCGTTTTAGTTGACAAAGAAACAACTGCTACAAATGAGTTAGTCGTTCTTTCATCCTACTAGAAACCACCATTCTCGCTACTCATTCTATATCATTCGCGAAATTTTCTCACGGGCCATCTATTATTCTACGAGGTGTGGCTATAAAATAACGAGACTATTTCTGTAAATATAATTCTTTTGAATTTATAGCCTACATACCTAATTATTATCGCTTTTAATATACACCCCTCCTCTACGTTCTATGTTAATTTTCCACTGTTCGAAACAGTGCTTGAAGCATTCTGCTGTAGTAGGTCCTTCATGACGCGTGCCGCTTTTGCTATCACAGCTTTAACGGACTGAAATCTTGTTCCTTCTATTGCAGATTTGACCTTGGGAAACAGATAAAAGACACATGGTGCAAGGTTAGGAGAACAAGATGGATGGTCTAACACAGGGATGTTGCAGTTCACTAGAAACATCTTCACAGACAATGCAGAATGAGCCGGGATTTTGTCTTTATGTAATTTTTTCAAGGAGTTTAGCAAGAACTTCAAGGTTCGTTAACAAATGGTCAGATCGACTCAAATTACCAACGTTTTCAACATTTTCATCCGTTTTTTACGTGGAAGGACGATCCGAGCGTGAATCATCCACTACTTCTTCTCTGGCAAACTTGGAAATGCATAAACCACTCAAAAACTGGCGTACGTGATGAATATTCACTGCCATACATTTCTTGTAATAAAAGATAAGTTTCAGTAGCGTTTTTTACCAAATTTCATGTGACATTTCACTACAATTCGTTGCTTTATTATCATTTTTCCGGAAAAACAAAACACCTCTTATAAAAATGAAGGCCACTGCAGACTTTTGTTTACAGACATTGAAGACGGTGCATTCGGAGGAGAAGGCTTCACGCTATTCAGATGTCGGTCGTTAGCTTTTGGCGCATGTGTATTACTTCTGCAGAAGATTAGACTCGTTATTTTATTCCCACATCTCGTATAAAAAAATAAATTTGAAACTAATTAATCGTTATTCATTTTTGAAACCTTACTTTCCTTATAAACATTTCCAGTACAATAAACTTATTAAATATTGGCCGGCAACACTGTTATTAACTGACAAGTCGAAAGCGTTATAAAAAGCAGTTGTGAATTTTTCAGATATTTTGCCGATGCTGATTGTCGTTATCTATCTAACCTGAATACATACAAACCCTTATTTTCGGGGGAAGAAAGAAATTCGTTATATGACAGTTTTAAAGAGATTTTTAGCCTCATCCTAGAGAAACTATATAAAAAAAATTAACTATTGACTTTGGATAATTTAATATGTACTCGGGGAATAGTACATCTGGAAATAAATAATTCATTTTGGACTGTGTAGTTATTTTAATAACGATTTAAATGGACAAATCAACTTAAGCCACATTCATCAAGAAACAAACCAAAATGAAATGACTGTCAATGCAGTGTCTGTATGTATCGAAAAATTATCCATTAGTGGCTTCATAATGTACCCCCAAAAAATTGGCAGCGTTATATGGAGTGTATGACGCGTGGGTTCTGCGAAGTCAAAACCATGTTAGCGTGACTCTGCTCACTCAGGTAAGCTGTAGGTTTCCCGTATTATAATACCACAGTTACTGCCAAAACATCGATCCCAACTTAGTCAATGTTAATTATTCTCGTAAAATAAGTTCCACCATGTAAACGATATCATCTCTGCAGTGAAGCGTTGTGACAATTTCATCGCGCATAAATTTTGAGAGTAGGATGCAAGGCTACGCAGATTTGGTTGGTTGTATTTATCATCTGTTAAGCATCGGAAGACGGGGATGACAATGATTGTCCCAGTTTAGCCTCAACAAGTGCATTCCAAAACTGTCCTATAATCCATATCCAACAAAATCAAGAGTCACGTCACCAAAGTAAAGCGCTCTCTCCAAACCAACCGATATATACTACTACTACCGTAGGCCGCAACAAGCAAAGGCCAGCAACCCCAAAAGCCCCATTACCCTCCTGTTTATCAAAGAATGTATGTACCCCATCATATACCAATCACACAGAATCCCTACCCTCCTCATCCCAAGGATCAGGAAAAGTCCCCCTCACCCGAACAAGTAGCACTCATAGAGAAGATATTGCAGATGATTCTGAAGATGATTCAAGAATGTCAAGCAGCTCCATCTGATACTTCCCAACTCGACCCACTTCGTCACTTTCTTACCAACCTAGTAGGAACCAATTAAAGAACCGAATACTCTCTCTAAAACTAGTTAATTGTAAGGATTCTACTCATTGTAATGTCGAAAAAAAAAAAACGACCATAAGGAACTAACAATAATGTATATTTCACTGTAACATTTTTAATTATTTCTGAGCAATTGTATTTAAACATAATGTGTCAAACCCCTTTAGGGGATAAACAAAAATGTTCCTTTCTGACTAATCAGTTTACCTTGTTCTATCCTTAATATTTTACTAATCATGTCAAGTCTTGCTCTCTTACATATAAGTAAAATGTTTATATATGTATGTATAATTGGATGATGGTTGTATAGTGCCTAGGCGCTTAAAGCCAAATAAAAATTAATAATAAAAAAAAGCCCCGCTTAACTTACATAGCTATCTGATTCCAAACATATTTGCACAGTGCTTATGAGGTTCGTAAACAGATGGAAAACTCACTAGATTAAATCATACTCATTTAACCCTCCCTCCCCCCTCATATCAGCAAGACATATGTTTAAACAATTCTTAAAGAATAAAAGGAAGATTAAAAAAAATAAAAAAATAAAAGATATCTCTATGCACAAGCAAGTCTCAAGTGCAACTGTAGCAGTGGAAATTACAGAGTATAATTATCGCGGTAATTAAAGATATTTTTTTAAAAAATACTACTAATCCTTTAGAAGTTATTAGAATAATTATCTAATTCTATCACAAAATTTGCTCTAAATATAATATCTTCCTGACTGAAGAATTTTAAATGAAGATTTACTAGTATCTAACATCCTCTACAATTTCCGTCTTATTTTATCGACATCTTAGACACTAGTACGAATATCCGTAATGTTCGATTCCTGTCTTATCGTGCATCTAACACACGTTACACTAGCCTTTAGGACGATATACTGGTTATCTGGCGGTATTTTGTCAGCTGTTGCAACATTCTCTCTCAAGCTATTGGACTCTCAAGCCTTCTCGTAGATGGCATTTGCAGAGTCAAGTGTTGTTACTGGCAGCCTACGCCAATTTTTACTGAACAACTATGAAGAATAAATCATTGAATTTTCATTGTATTTTTTCAAATTAGCTGACGCTACTTACACTGTTCCAAATTACTGAATGCATCTATGTCTTGTTTTCAGATCTTTTTATACTGAAGCAAGATTTAGATTATTAACGACTATGAAGGCAATTAATGATGCTCTTTTAGAATTAGGATACGGAGTACCAACATTTTTCAGTAAAGCCATTCATTTATTTTCCTGTTTTTCAAACATGCATCTTTGAGTTTAATTGGCAATGACAGCTAGCAACAGTAACGCTATGATTGCATCCACTATTACAACCCACCTGTTATTGCAGTTCTTAGATAGTTCTCAGAACTTCCAGACCTTTGTTTCCACTACTCTGCCGACCATTCTTCTGCCTACAGTCTCAGCATTCAGTATTATTTCAGGTTGGAGTTCGTCCAGGAATGACGGTGAAATAACCACAGCATAACGTCTGCCTACTTTGTTTATTCAGTGATTCACACAATAAACATTACGTGTTTTATGTGCCAGAGAACATTACATATCTAATTTTTTTTTAATTTAATTTAATTTAATTGCAATGGAGCACAGGCTCCAGTGGCAATTTCCCTAGACCCCCTTCTTCCCCCTATCCTGCAGCCACCTACATTTGCCCTCTACAAATTTTATCTTTAAATACTTTCAACGTTTTCGGTAAATTATTCATCATTTCTCTTGGTAACCCATGCCAATCCCTGACACCCTTACCTAAAAAAGAGAATCTTCCCACACCCTTGTGCCTGAAATCGAGTGCCAACTTGTGGTCATGGGTCATCTTTTCCCTTCTATGCACTACTTTTCATACCTACCCCAATATCTTTCCATGCCTCATTGCCAGTATACGCCCTGTACACTCCCTTAACCCTCCTCATCCTGTCTTGCAATTAATTCCATTCCAGTTCCTTTATCATATCCGTCACTGATTGCATTCTGCGATAATTTCCAGAAACAAATCTAGTAGCCCTTTTTTGCACCCTCTCCAACTCCTGTATTTGATACGTAAAATGAGGGTCCCATACTACACTACCATTTTACAGTAATGGTCTGACCAAAGTTTTGTAACCCAACTCCCTCACTTCTCTCGTACATCCCCTCATCACTCTCTCCAACAAAGTGCAGAATTCTGAAAACCTTTTCCTACCACCTGTCCAATGTGTCCTGCCCAGTTAAGCTTGTTATCAAACGTAATGCCAAGATATTTACATTTCAAGTCTTCAGCAAGCAATTCTTTCCCCATCTTATAAACATAATTAACCTTTTGTTTTTTATTTGTGTATCTAATAAGCTGACTTGTATTTATCTTCATGCCATGTTTACCAAGCCAACTAGATCTCCTGTCCAGATCACCCTGCAACTGTGTACAATCCTCAATCGTTTTGATCCTTTTATATAGCATTAATATGTCATCTGCAAACAATCTAATTTCAGATAGTAAACGATCAACACAATTATTATATTATTATATCACTAGTGTCTTTCCCAAAGCTGATAACGTTGTGCTCCCTACACCAAATCTCTCCTCTAGACCACAGCTGTTTACCCAGCCTCCCCGTCTCGCATGCCGAAACTTTCGCTCCTGTTCTCAGCACAGCTGTTCCACATATTCCATATGCGTCGTCTCTCACAAGCCGATGCTGAGACCCTCTACGCTTATTAAAAATTGATTTAATAAGGAAATTTAGTGCCCATTTAGTAAATAAAGGTAATTAAAACCAGTATTTCGAGATATTATCTTACACAGATATAAGCAGGCCGTATATAGATGCTTAAAGGATGTTTTTGAACTTCAAAAATCCAGATTACTACATTTCAATATATATGCACAATTTAACAGGTATGGAGTGTGGCGGGGATAGCGTTAGATTTTGTTTTTGAATTTATAAGGTTGAGTGACCAAGTCTGTCAGGTTGGGAGCGTCCATAAACCAAGTAGCTCCATTTTTGCCTCCTGTGAAACCTCCTCCCCCCCACGTAGCCTGACGTGGCTTTTGCCTTTGCCCCCCCCCCTCCCCCACGTAGCATGTAGCTTTTTCCCCTTTTGATTCCAGATGACATTTTGTACTGTTATCTCTTGTTAGACTATTGTAAATTACATACGGAAATGAAGAAAATAAATATTCACATGCTGCTGTGTATTCTGTACCACATTTTAACTGTGAAAAATGATATGAATGGAAAGTTACTTGGCCTGGCCTGGCTCGGAACGCACCCCCCCCCCCCCACCCACCCACGTAGCGCAGAGAAACCTTCCAGCCAACCCCTCTCCCTGGGCCACGTAGTTTATGGACGCTCCCTTACGAATAACTTATGGGCTCCAATAAGATATTAAATAGTCAGGAAATACGACACCAGGGCGGTCTTTGATACCGTAGGGGTATAGTGATCCTGAGATACTACATTGACGGTTATCAAAGCGAACATATTAATACCCTGAAATATACTTAGGTACTTAACGACCAAGAATGACTTTGCAAACAGCTTTTAACAGATTGAACAAGTATTTAATTGAAAAAACTAACATAAAATTATCAACAATAGCTCACTGTATTAAGCTGAAAGGAAATACACGCTATGCGCGGCTCGCAGATTGGCCAACTGAATATTGACTACTGAATAAACTAATATCTTCTCTAATCACGTGGCCCGCATTCAAATAAACAACTAAATCACGACTTGATGTGAACGTTATACTGAATGACTGTACAACAAACAGAATATTATAAAGTACGGAAGACAAGAGGCATCAATAATAAGTTAAAATAATATGAAAGTATGGCGTTCCTGAAACACAAAGATGCAGGGATGCAGACTGAATGATTCTAAGTAGTTTTCTTTTTCTGTTATCAGTCGCTTGTCTAGTTTGATGGAATCCTCCATCTCCTCCTATCTTGAGCTAGACTCCTCATCTCAACATACCTCTGAGAACCTACGTCCTCAATTATCTGCTTCATATATTCTAATCTCAGTCTTTCCCCACAGTTGTCACCTTCGAATATTCCCTCCACTAACAAATTAATCAATCCGGCATGTCTGAAAATATGACCCACAATCCTGTCACTTCTTTCTGTAAGACTATTCCACAAACTTCTCTCCTCACTCGTAGTTTCCAAAACATATTCATTTTGTGCTTTAAATCTCCACTTAATGTTCAGCACCCTTCTCTAACAACATTTTTCAACTGCTTCAATTTTCCTTCATTCTGGTATTCCTAAAGGCGATGCTTCTAATGTATTCCGCAAACAGAGATTTAAAAAGTTCTTTCTGACTCCTAGATCAATATTTTAAACCAAAATATTTCTCTTTCTTATTAAGCCCTTTTTGCTAGTGCTATTCTGCTTTTAAGATTATTTTTGCTTCAAACATCAGTTTTAATTTTACTTTCTAAGTAAAATAATTCACTTACTTTTCCTATTGCAACCGATCCCATTTTTATATTTAATTTTTTATTATTGCTATTATTTTTACTACATTTCATAACTTTTGTCTTTCCTTGGTTTACGCTTTGTCCAAAATCTTCCTGTAGTATTTTGTTCATGCCATTCAGTAACTTCTCAGGATCCTCACTCTGTTCTGTTAATCGTAGCATACTGACTTTTTCATTTTGAACACTAATGTCACGTTCAAATTTTTATTTTACTCTCTTTATTACCTCTTCTACATACTGATATTGATGGGGATAGACTACAACTTTATCTCACACCATTTTTAACTAATGAATGTCGATCATTATTCTCTACTTTTATTACATCCACTTGATTTCTTTAAAATTTTGAGCACCTTGTTCCACCTAACATTATAAATCTTTTTTTCAAAATCAACAAAAGCCATACAAGTATCTTTGTTTTACTTGATTCTCCCTTCGAGTATTAAAATTATAGCCAGAATTACTTCATTATGCTGCAGTTTTTCCACTGCCGAAACTGAACTTCACCTACCGTTTTTTTTATATTATCATGTTCAGAAATATGTTAGACTTATGGTGCTATAATTCTCACATTGGTCAGATTTTGCTTTCTTCGGAATTGTGAGGATGATGATACTGTTAAAATAAGCTGTAATCTCTCCTGTTTGAACAACCTTTGGATTCTTTTTTCTCTCAGAGATTTCTGAAGATCTACAGGGATCTCATCAATTCCAATAGCCTTATTTAATTTCAAATCTTTGAATGCTTTATCGAACTCTGTTCTTTAAAACAGAATCTCCAAAATCGTTAGCGTAGTTCGGATTTTTATGATACAAATATTAGTGGAATATGCATGCATATATGACCAAAACAACAGGTAAATAACAAAATATGATCAAATATTTAAAATTTTTATACATCAGAACATTCTCGATTATACATTATTTACTTTATCGTGGAGCGTCACTTTCACGACGACAGTATAATTAGCTTCCCTTAACTCACTGCACCATATAGAAATTAAAAGACGGGTGGAATATTAAAGTACAGATAGTTACAATAGTAATGTATAACTTTAATTCTTGACTGATGAGTTCTGGCCAGTTCAGTGACAGTTAATTTTGTTTTTCCCTCCAATGTATAATACGAGTACATTTCAATTATAGTAACAATACAAACTGATAAAATTGTTTATTTTACTTCTTTATTGCCACGCCATTAGCAATAGTAGAACATTACTTGTATGTATGTATGTATTTGCAAATTGTTTTAGTGTAATGAATGAATTACATTAACGTCATGAATGGTTATTATGGTTCTTTTTACGACAGATTAGTTTTTCATTTAAAATTAAAATTTATTACGGCCAAGTAACATACATTTTCAAAGTAAGCATTCATTACTTACTGAAATTCTGTTATTTATTCCCAACGTTGTGGCATAGGGAATTCCGTTACGCATGGCAGCCCTTAGCGTCCTTCATTATGCACCCTCACGCGCTAGCCGTGGCTCGTTCCACACCTCTGTTCCGATAAATTGCTCCCTCTTAACTGGGATGACAACGGATATTTTCTTAACAAAGTTATGTAGTAGAAGTTCCACTCGAGTTTCCAGAGCATAACATAACCCATCGCTTTCCATTGTATCACAACAATGACCAGCTACAAGAGGAAAATGTCTTACTTCGATGCTCTGTTCTTCAAGATTTAATACTAAAATTTCTAATTACTTTAATTTAATGAAAGAGAAACAAAACTGCTATTTGTTTCTAAGAGTACCTACGAAAGTGATCGTTGTACCAACAACAGTGGTTCGAGTTTGGTGCTGATGTCTTGAAGAGTTACCAATTTGAAGGGCAGGAAGGTCAGTGCTAATAGATTAATTCTAGTCCCTGTCTGTAGTCGGCTTCGATTTGGCTTTTCGCAAGACATGGCATTCGGATTTCTTCAATTCAGCTCTTCCCACAACTTAAAAGAGTTTCCAATGGCATTTATCAGCAAGCTTGTGCTGTACTACATCCTCAACTGGAGATTCGACTTTTTATTTCATTTTAAATTACAAATAGTTTCGAGGTACTGAGCCCCAAGACTTACTAATGCCTCTGAAGATACCATATTTACAATTTCTTGTGACGATTCATCAGTGAACTCTGGTTAGAATCTGGTTTTTGATTCACAAAGTTTAAGCACTAGACATAGTTATACTCGAAAAGGACTAATGTATCCCACAAAATTAAATTACAAATTTTTTGATAAAATTGATAATTAATTATGGCGTTTGAAGTTGTTTGCATTATTTTGAATGCTGCATTAGTGAATTATACCGCTATAAAGTAGTGTTCAGATTATGACAGCCCAAGAACTATACAAATTAACTCTGTTAGTAACATGGCAAGTAATCACTATACACACACTCTCAGTTCATCGTTCCTAGCACGCTGCTTAGTACAGTAACTCTTCTAATTGAAGGTAATGCGAAGTGTGTCTTTGGGAGATATACATATGGCGATAGTGATTAGCTGGCGTAGTTTTCATGGGCCAATACAATTTTGCTTGTGCATCAGATGCAGAAAGTGTGCTTAAGTAACCAATATCAACCAAACTCACAATGACGTTCGCACATAACGGAGACAGTAAAATACATGTGACATTATCACTAACCACCTAATAATTTCTATTTCTTAAATGGGAGCCGATGCAGAAGACAGACACATTAAAATGTACCAAATAACTGAAAGAAAATGATTTTTATCCATTAAATTAAAATTGAGAAAAATTATTCTGGTGATTTTGATTACATAATATTTTCGGTCTTCTGCAAAAGCATAGTACCCAGAGTCGCTCGGCAGATGGATATGAAAGTTCTGATGTTATATCCGTTTTGATCGGATTGTAGTTAAAAATTCTTCGTCACCAAGTACTTTGACAGATTTCCCTACCAATGCAAAAAACTGAAAAATTGCTATGGGGTCGAAAGAGTGAGAGCGGTAGGTAGGGTTTCTGAAAATCAAATGTAGACACCATTTTTCTATTGTTTTTAAAGAATACGTGTGCAAGTTCCGTCGATGTTGGATAAAAACTATGGGTGTATGTAAAGAACATTGACAAAAATTAAGGGGGTGGAAAGGGGTAGTTTTCGCAACATATACGTATGCAAAGGACCATTGAAATCGGATAAAGTCTGTGAGAATGTATAGAGAACGTTTACAAAAATAAAGGGGTTGAAATGGGGAGAGGGGTTGGGTTTTCGCAAATGTTGACTGTATTTTTCTGTTTGTTTTAAAGTAAATGTGTGAAATATTCCGTCGATATCGGATAAAAATGGTAGTTCTGTATAAAAAAAAATTGTCAAAAATTAAAGGATTGAAAAGGGGGAGAAGGGTAGGGTTTCTGAAAACCAAATGTTGACATTATTATTTTGTTCATTTTAAAATATGGGTGTGTAAAGTTCCATCAAAATCGAATAAAAAATTGAGGGTTCGTATAAAATTAGTGGTAGTAAAGGGGAAGAGGGAGTGATTTTTTTTTCTTGTCAGAAACCTTCGCACTCGTGCACGCAATAACTTATCAAAGCTTCATAGTATTCGGATGAAAAGTATAGGAACCGTATCAGTTTCACTATTTATTATTATTAATAATATTGAATTATGTATCATTTATTAATTATAAGTATACTGAATAACTGTATTAGTTTTTTAATTTGATTTATTATACTGTTGGGTTTCTGCAGACTTAGTGTTGGTATAATATTTACGTAACAATCTTTGACGCTAGTCTGCGCGGGCAGCAATTATTCGTAAAAAAGCTGAAATGGGTTGTGAAAATTATTGGAAACTTGTCAGAGTAACTTAGAGTTTCTTAAAAGTTGTGTCAGTAAATTATTAAAATCAATAATATCTCGTCCAGAGCAGTGAGTTCTTACTTCCAGACTATGTCAAATTACCTCTCAATTTTGTTTATCCGAGTTACGGTTTGCATGTGTTGAAATGAGAGAATTTGGGATGAGCTCTAAATAACACGCAGACTAGCTAACATAAGACGACTCAGCCAGGACAGTTTTCAATTTGGCGAACCTGGAACGATAGCACAGATATGAGGCGGTGGAATCGTTGGCAACTGAGAAAAAGCGAGTTATTTTCTGTAATGCTCCTCGCTCAGTTTTTTCAACTCTCTACAATCAGTAAGTACTGTACATAAGACCTCCACAACAACAAACTGAATCATAGATAATGTTCACACCTCATCACATTTGAACCTAACATAATGGAAATAATTAATTTCATTTGTTCCAATGGAATAATTTAATTAAATATTTCATCGCGTTATCGGAAAGTGGTTTGAGGACTGCTTTTATGTTAATCGCAACTCGTTATCTTTAATCACATAGGTAAACAGATAATATTGAAAAATCTTTATCAAATCTGTATTAAATGTGTTGATGATTCGTGCAAGTTGATTTCAGCCGTGAGGAGCAAGATATTTGAACACTTGTGTTGTGTTTGGCTCGATTATGACAAAAGAACATACACTTACATCAACACCAAAATTCCAAGAAAACTTTCTGGAAGTCATATTCTGAATATTAAAAATGCAAGGTAAGAAAGACGAGGGAAAGGGGGGGGGGGGAAGGAGATTCATCACAATTCCGTTGCTCAAAATTTGTGGTTAATTCCAATTGTGTGGTATTATACTTTTTCCAACAGCTACGAACTGAAATCAGAGTACTAACTTTAGATGCTTAAAATCTCTCAATAAATTATCAATTAGTTTCATCATCATGATAAATCCCAGGAGAAACAAACATTGTTTGTCCATAAATTATTGCTGAAATATGTTGATTAAAAATATGGATAAAAATTTATGCTAAAATGTTTATTTTTTATTTTCCTCTACAATTTATATTTATTCAAAGGGAAGACTCGAAACAGGGGGCACAATGAACCCTGGTGTCAATATAAGTTCAAGTAGATTCGGACTGTTACATATTTTGAGAACAAAATAAATTTAGAAAAGGATAAACTCGACCACCAACTGTTTTAAAGTATTGAAATTGGTTTATGGCATCATCTTAGTTTGATATTGAGCCCTTCTTTATATTACCCACAAGGATTCTTAGTTACTACGCCATGTTTTGTGGCTTCTGCTCAATGCTGCGTCTATAGATGTCTCCATAACACATCCTGACAGGCTATTAACGATATCCGCCTTCCTTTTATAGCTCGCTAACATCTTTTATCTTGATTACCGAACAACCAAATCGACATTTAACCGTAGAATTGAGACGCTTACTCTGCTTTGCAGCTCTGGGGCGGCGAAGAAAGTCTTCTCCGCTGACAAACAGGTCGCTGTTATTCGATTTCGCTGAGAGACACCATTATCTTCGCTTAGTGGTCTCTAATTGGATGCCGTAATGTGCTAATGGTTGTGCCCCCTAGCAGGCGACCTTCCATTAGCAGGCAGCTTCATATGGTAGCTCATCCGCACAGCTGCGTCCTCCGGCCTCTTTACTGAGCAACATAACTCGTAATGAAACCTTCATCAACTTTGTGTTATTAAGTATGTTGTAATTCGCAATAGACGTAGTTACAATCAGAGTAAATCTAGAGCTGTAAAAATATAATGCAGTATCTACCTTCGTGTTGTGCAACAATGGTATTCAAACCATACATATATATTATCAACAGACTGAGAAGGGCAGTGCAATAAAATGTGCAATGCGTCGATTTAGTGGAATATATTTGCAGTGCATGTGTTTCTGAGTATTTTGTATTCGACGGTGAATGAAGTCTGCGTAGGTTCATTGTTCTGTGAAGGGAAATTTTCTTAGAGGCAGAGCAACTGCCTAAGTCGGAAGGGAGATGGGGTGAGAGAGCCTTGTACCTGTCCAGGAAAAAAGCTGATGTGAATGGACGTTTGCAGACGATGTGGGTGGACTACCTCAGGGAGTCGCTGTTGCGAATATACACATTTTTCACTGACTGTCAATTTGCGGAGATCTCCAACAATAGTTGTAAGGCTTATTGGTTAATAGAAAGGCGTTGGGCTTTCTCCACCTACGACACAAACGAGAGAAAACGAATAAGAGCTACGGGGATGAAGTTATTCTCGAGTATTTCCAACCCATACGATTCGACGAGCCAATCACAGCTAACGAATAGCGGATAGCTTCACAACGCTTGAGAGAACGTGTATGAGTCATCCAATAGAATAATTTCTGAAAAATAAATTCTTCACGGGTTTGCTGCCGGATTACATTTTCTGCTGACGACGAGCTTTCGGTGACTTGCACTGCCGCCATCATCAGGTCCGTTGTATATAATCCGGCAGCAAACCCGTGAAGAATTAATTTCAAAGATACGCCGGGAAAGACTTATCTCTCATATTGCTGAAAAATGTTAACATTTATTTAATATTGTCTTTATATCTTGTAGCGTATCCCGTGATCTGCCAAACGAAATCTCCTCTTGATTGGCAGATACTGAAGGACCCAAGACGAGCCTGAAGGCGCAAAAGTGGAGGAGCGTCGTAAGGACTGCCGAATGTAGTCTTCGTGTCTGAATCCGTGGAGGTTACTGGTCTGACGAGCTGGCAGCCTGCAATAAGCGTCCAGCACTTAAATTTTGAAGTGGCAAGGGATTTAGGTTTTTTTTAAGCCAGCAGCGGCTTGAATCAAACATTTCTCAGGCGATGCTGTGTGGATGATACATATTACTGTTATACCCAGGTGACCACAGATACTGCAACGGTATAGTTAAATACAGCATCTGTTCTTGAAGTGTTTGCACATATACTGTTCTTTTATGAAGCCTACTAGCGACCTGAACGGAGAAATTCACATGAGTAATAATCTCTCTACCGAACTAATGCTGGGTACAATCTTGAGCATTTATTTTAACTGAGCTGAAAGTCGTTATCCAAAAATAAAATTATATGTACACTCCTGGAAATTGAAATAAGAACACATTGACGCCGGTGTGTAAGACCCACCATACTTACTCCGGACACTACGAGAGGGCTGTACAAGCAATGATAAAACGCACGGCTCAGCGGACACACCAGGAACAGCAGTGTTGGCCGTCGAAGGGCGCTAGCTGCGCAGCGGTTGGGCACCGCCGCAGTCAGTGTCAGCCAGTTTGCCGTGACATACGGAGCTCCATCTCAGTCTCTAACACTGGTAGCATGCCGCGACAGCGTGTACGTGAACCATATGTGCAGTTGACGGACTTTGAGCGAGGGCGTATAGTGGGCATGCGGGAGGCCGGGTGGACGTACCGCCGAATTGCTCAACATGTGGGGCGCGAGGTCTCCATAGTACGTCGATGTTGTCGCCAGTGGTCGGCGGAAGGTGCACGTGCCCGTCGACCTGGGTCCGGACAGCAGCGACGCAAGGACGCACGCCAAGACCGTCGCATCCTACGCAGCGCCGTAGGGGACCGCACCGCCACTTCCCGGCAAATTAGGGACACTGTTGCTCCTGGGGTATCAGAGAGGACCATTCGCAACCGTCTCCATGAAGCTGGGCTACGGTCCCGCGCACCGTTAGGTCGTCTTCCGCTCACGCCCCAACATCGTGCAGCCCGCATCCAGTGGTGTCGCGACAGGCGTGTATGGAGGGACGAATGGAGACGTGTCACCTTCAGTGATGAGAGTCGCTTCTGCCTTGGTGCCAATGATGGTCGTAAGCGTGTTTGGCGCCGTGCAGGTGAGCGCCACAATCAGGACTGCATACGACCGAGGCACACAGGGCCAACACCCAGCATCATGGTGTGGGGAGCGATCTCCTACACTGGCCGTACACCTCTGGTGATCGTCTAGGGGACACTGAACAGTGCACAGTACATTCAAACCGTCATCGAACCCATCGTTCTACCATTCCTAGACCGGCAAGGGAACATGCTGTTCCAACAGGACAATGCACGTCCACATGTATCCCGTGCCACCCAACGTGCTCTAGAAGGTGTAAGTCAACTACCCTGGCCAGCGAGATCTCCGGATCTGTCCCCCATTGAGCATGTTTGGGACTGGATGAAACGTCGTCTCACGCGGTCGGCACGTCCAGCGCGAACGCTGGTCCAGTTGAGGCGCCAGGTGGAAATGGCTTGGCATGCCGTTCCACAGGACTACATCCAGCACCTCGACGATCGTCTCCATGGGAGAATTGCAGCCTGCATTGCTGCGAAAGGAGGATATACACGGTACTAGTGCCGACATTGTGCATGCTCTGTTGCCTGTGTCTATGTGCCTATGGTTCTGTCTGTGTGATCATGTGTTGTATCTGACCCCAGGAATGTGAATATAAAGTTTCCCATTCCTGGGACAATGAATTCACGGTGTTCTTATTTCAATTTCCAGGAGTGTAGATAGAATATTCAAATGCATGTCTTTGTTTGTTTTTCATATAAATACTTTGTAATTTTAGTAAAGTCATGGCAATTTCAATCGACCTATTGTCACCAGTTTTTTATTTTACTTTACGATATTGGCTGGTTGCTATAACGACCGGCAATGTAGGATGGAGGGCTTCTTTTTCTTTATTTGGTCGTTTATATATCTTAAAAGTAAATGCAACTCCTGTCTGCTGATCATGTGTTTTTTAATTATCAGGTTATAACAAATTTTTTGATTTACATGTAATGATAAAATCAATTCAAACACCTCTTTCATCTGTAAATTATAAATGAGATGCAAATTAATAAAAATTTATTCAATATGGATTGTATTTTATTGGTGAGGTACCCTTAACGATTCAGTGTAGAGTTAAATTTAATTTATTTTGAAGATTATGTCCATTCATATTCAAAGTTTTTTCAATGCTCTACGACTATCTAACGTCTAGGTTATGAGATCCTAGAGACGATTGCGGGCAAAGAATGGTAAGAAATTCAGCCATAGTCTTTATGAAGGTATCATTTGCTGGCTTTATTTAGGGAAACTCTGGGTGGTCAGAGCTGGGATCGATCACTTGTCCTCTTGAATACACGCTAAAACGTTTGCGGCGGACGAAACGGGTTGGGTATCTTTACACAAACATATTGTGAGTATAAAGATTTAGTGTTACTGAATTAATTTTTAAAATGGTATACAATCCTAAAAATACTTTGTAATTTTGATCATTGTATCTCATTTTAAAAATTCTGAAGAATGTCAAGTTTCACTGTTTAGCTTTAAACACTTTACGAAAATCTCCAAAATTAATTTTATTCAAAATATTTTCTCACCTAAAGAACGTATGGGAATAGAACTAACATTTAGAAAATTCTGTCTTCTGCGGTTTCGTCAATGTTCATTTATAAACGCATCTAAAGAGCTAGTGACATTTTCATCAGAATCTAATTTTCGCCTGAGGAATATTGCAGGGCTGCTCGCGATGAAAACGGGGAGGGGTAAGTAGGGGTGGTGTGGCTGTAGCTCGGCGGTATTAATTTTATCCGTGTGAAACTTGCGCACAGACCAACTCCAGCAGGCATCCGGACGCCGGGAGCTGTCTCTATAAACCTGAGACTATATTCCTCACCAGAGACCCAGCAACTGATGGAGATCACAGAGAATGCCGTTGGATCATTATGTTTCTACAACTTCCATTGTTAGTCGTCACAGATGCAGATTTGATTAAAAACGACTACAACTATAGAAGGAAGAGTTACTTTCATGCCATGAAAAAATTTTCGTGTTCGTTAGCTCAGTGGCTAGACGTAACTTGCTCGAAAGGTCCTCTGTTCAAAACCAGGTACTCTCAGAGCTTCTACAAGTCCTTCAGAGTTTCATCCTTGAAAAGCATAATTTGCGTGTCTTGACTACTCTAAAGACCCTCGTGACTTCTTCTTTCGGTTCTACTTCAGGGTTCGTTTCCCGGCTTACATCGAGCCTGTTCAGGTAGAAAGTTCCAGATGTTTGAGTTGTTGGGCAGTCTTAAATGGTTTGAGGTCAGTAGTGCTCTACGCCTTTCTTATTGTAACGTGACAGCCTAATAAAAAATAAAATCTCTCTACTGTGAGTTTCGCATGCTCATTGTTCCAAACACGGATTGTGTATAAAATAAAACCATTAAACGAGTTATTTTGGAAAATCTATTTAAAAAACAGAGTCAATAACAAGTGTCCTTTGAATCACGTTTATTATATGCGATACCAAACTGGTTGTGACGTATTCAAATCAAATACACAAAAAGAAAAATTCATTTAATATATATATATATATATATTTAAAAAAAATGAGATTTGTAAAAAGTGTTTTCAATATGCGTTTGTTATCTCATACAAAAAATTCTCTATCGAATTACGCGTGTGATATTTTTCTGCCAAAGAATATTTTCTCCTTAAGAATCAAATATCTTGAAAATATTCTTTTAGTTGTTTCCCCAAAACTCTAAATCCCAGAAAGATAGCTATAGTTTGTGAGTGATTTTTAGGAGGCTCAATACCACTATAAATTATGAAATAATTTTGTGACAATTAGTTTCAGAAATAAAGGAGACTCAATAAAACTATAAATTGTGAAATAATTTTGCGACAATTACTTTCGGAAATAAAGGTTAAATTAAATAATTTTATAAATTTTACCATAAAATTCGTACAAATCGTGGACAAAAAGAAAATCAAGACATTTACAGAATCGGCGAATTGCCAGTTTCCGCTTGATACTTACGAAAATATGTTAAAATATTTCCTTTACTTTTCCTCTAAATTCCATATAAATATAATATTTTTTTTAATTTTTCGTTATAATTATGTTTGGGGAACTTTGAACTGAAGCAGTTCGCGATAACAAATTTCTGGGTTAAATGGTTCAGAAATTGTGAGGATGTAACAGACGGACAAATGAGTGGTTATTGACGGATTCGTCTTGTATTCAGAGGGAACAGAACTCTAATAACATGAGAATTAAACAACAATTTTGTATGTGCAGTGAAGCTACAAGAAAAATTCTTTTTTTTTTTTTTTTTTTTTTTTTTTTATAAGTGTTTAATCGCCATTTAGTTCAGGAAATCAGGTGTAGTAACAGACTATGATTTACATAGATTAATCACAATTCCTTCACTTTAAATTTTCTACCACGACAAACTCAACTGATGTTTTTGACAACTGTAGTACCATTGGTAGATTTCCCCCCCCCCCCTCCCCTTACGAATTTTAAATTTCTTTACGAGACTCTTCAGATTAGGCCACTACAGAATACTAGTATTACCTGAATGGATTGGAAAGGATCTGTGCTTCAGAATTAGGAACATCTTCACTTAGACTGAGAGCGAAATGGTTACTTACATACGTCAGCTATGAGATGGTTTGGCTGATCAGCTATTTGGAATTCACAGTATTTGAGACACTTAAACCCAGGAAGTTCAGCTCTGAAATGCGTATGTAATATTACTTTGGTTGAAAACTAAATATATTAATAATTCTTATCACAGCCCGTATGGATCATTAGTGTAAGGCACGAGATCTGTAACTCTTCAGTATTCATTGCTTGGTACGGAGTTATCTATCCGTCAAATATTTCAGTGTCACGGTGAATGCGATGGTAATGGTATAGAATGGTAAACTGTATTTAATTTAACTGCGATGGAGCGCTTGCTCCGGTGGCAGTTTCCCTACACACGCATTTTTTACCTTCCCTTTTCCGACCTACTATTTCTCTCTTCTAATTTTAACTTTAAATCCATTTTGCGTTTTCGGAAAATTACCCATCGTTCCTCTTGGTAATTTATTCCAATCCCTGACCACCCTATCTACGAAAGAAAATCTTCCTACACTCTTATGCCTTAAATCGGGTACCACTTTGTGGTCATGGTCATGCACCTCTCCTAATTCTTCCACCAGTATCTTTGCACGACTAATTACCAATTCGCACCTTGTACACTCCTATTGCTCTTTTCACCCTATTCCTCTCTTCAAATTAATCCCATTCTAGCTGATTTATCATATCACTTACCGATTGTGTACTGCCGACAACTTCCAGAGATAAATCAATCTACACTTGCTCTAGGGAAAAAGCATAGTATGAATATCACCACAAACGGTCATGGTGTCTTGACGATCTCGGTCACGAAACGGATTACATTGCTGCTATATTGTAATAAATACGACTTTCACATGAGAAAACTTCCAACTTCTTCTTATAACTGCGTCCCATGTCCTGGCGTAGGCGATTATCATGGGGGTGTTTCAGTGTTGCCAACTTAATAAAACAAAAATCACTAGACCTAGTCTCAAAAGTCACTAGATTGCTGGATATTTAGAACTAAAATATTCGCTAGATATCGCTAAATAAAATAACGGAAAATTATAAGGTAAGTAATTTAAAAATATTTTATAATCAGTATTTTCATTAAATTAAACATAACATTGTATTAAAAATCAACATCAAATTTCTTCAATAGGTATTTCTTGATCTATCGTTGGAGTTAAAGAACTTGCAGATGTGGAAGAATGAGATGAATCGTCAGTCTTCTAAAAGAGTATTTAGCATCTTTATCATCTACAGCAATCATATCAGCCGGAAGCTCGTAACTTTAGCATTTTTTTACACAATTTTCAACTGATTCCTTATAAAAAGAATGCTACCAAGAGTAGTTACAACTATCCTATTTCTCATATTGTTTTTCAGAATGTTCATTGTACTGGAAAAAGGTTTTACTGCGGCATTCGAGTGATAAAGTGATAGGATATGGCTAAATCAAATAACTCCAGAAAGGTATTTATTCCAGCAGCATTCTTGTATTGGGTAAGCCATATTCTGTTTTCAGTATATTATGTACGCCATTATTTATATGAGTCATGACAGAGGTATTACCTTCCCTAATTCCAATCAAGTTTTTCGAATCTCTGCAAGGTTGAATATCACTAAAAATCACCAAATATTTTTTTTAGTGGTAACATATTTAAGAATATCGCTTTCGAGCTTCAAAATTCACTAAATCTAGCGACAAAATCGCTAAGGTGGCAACATTGGGGTGTTTACCCTTCCATAGAAATAGTGTTCGTAAGTATTGTTGTTGGATGACTGTGATAGTGTGCGTGGTGAGTGTAGTGTTGTTTCTGTTGTGGATAAGAGGATTAATAAGATAGAGAGTGAAACATACTACCAGCCCATTCACACCCAATTTTCCGGAAGACTTCAAGGGAGCCACCAGCCATAACGTCCCCATCGAGTCACTGTCAACAGTGTCGTATGCCCTGAATCCATGAGAGGTCGCAGGACTTTGGTGCACAGTCTACTTATTAGGAATTGTGCCTCAATACCTCTCCTAGCCTGCGGTACAGGAACTGATGAAAATTTTTTCTACCACCAGTAAGCGAACCAGCTAACACCGTGTCTAAGAATTGCAATCCCGCAGTGTTTTCAATCCCGCAGTGTTTTCAATCCCGCAGTGTTTTCAATCCCGCGGGATTGGTACAAACAGTTTTTTTAACGCATATATTTAAAACGCAGTTACTTGAAACGTTAATGAATTAAATAACAATTAAATTAATAAATAATTTTTAATGTTGAATGATAAAAATTAACAGTTAACAATATTTTGATTGGCAAAATGACATTAAAACTTTTTAGCGTGTCTTAAGTGTATTTCGAGGTTTCACATTTTTGTTTTTTAATCTAAACCAATTTTTAAATAAATAAGGTTATATTATGTACCTTACAATACATCACATAAGTTTAAAAATCTGGTTTGCTTAATGGCGAAGTTACCAGAGTTTTTTTTTTTTTTTTTTTTTTTTTTTTAATTCTAAATTAACGTTCCATAACACCGAGAAAAGCATTCCATTTCACAAAGTGAAGTGAATATACTCTGTAAAGTGTAGATTTGGCTCAGAACAAGATCTCGTAAGTTTTTGTCACTGCACAAACACGAGACTTGGCCTTTTTTTTTGCGTGATTCATTATTATATCTCCTGATTACTTGATTGATATTACAGTTGATTCAATGTTATTAAAAGAAACTACTCACCAACACGTAAACTGTCAAGTATTTCAGATTTACTTATGTGGCGTAACGACGTTTTTAGAGTGGAAATTATTATTTTTTAGTAAGAAAGGAGACTTTCTCGGCGAATGATTGCAGTGAAGTCCTCATAGGTTGTATCTCCGGATATCATTGCAAACACACGAAATTATACACGTGAGGAAGACGGTGGAGGCAGCCGTCGAAGTATGGTGTTCATGCAACACAATTCGTCGATACACCCACGAAAATATCGTTATAACTTTTTTTTTACCTTTAGTCGAAATAATAACAAGGAGAAGAGGGATTAATCGAAAGCCTGAGTGGCACATGTAAGCAGGTGGCTTTTGTCAAAGAAACGCATTGAGGCAGCGGCCAGTCAAAGGATATACAATTTCCTTTTGATAGCTGTTAAATAAATAGGTACGCGATCGTTAAAATTACGATATCATTAGTTTCATATCAACGAATAATCAAATTTTCAGCCGCAAATTAGGAAATTGTCACAATTACTTTATATGAAAATACAGAAAATTGGAATAATGAAACCGTGAATAAAAAGCTGTAACCATATAGTTCAGATAACCTGTGCGACACTTAAATACTAATTATATAGTTAGAAAATGGTACTAAATACGCACCATAACTGAAATTACAGAAATGTGTACTCGAAACAAACGTAAGTTTTGATGAATACGTAAAAGTGTATTTATTTACTTACGAATGACGAAGGTTGACAAAAACAAACGCTTGTTCACATGAGTCAAATGCCAACTGCTCTGGTACAGGCAAACAGTGCAAAATATCCGACAGAGACCGAATGGGGCAGCGAGTCACGCAGGCTGACACGCGTTTCCGCCAGATTTTGCGGATTGCGGATCCGCTTAATTTTGTGCGGGATCCGCCAGACTGTCAAATGATCCCGCTTTGCTGGATTGCAATCCCTAATCGTGTCATTCCATGACACCAACGCCTTGCCACAGCTAACTCAGCCAACGGAACGGGATACAATTTTCTACAACTTCTGTATTGCCGGCCTCGGTAGCGTAGGGGCTAGATTTCTGGTCCCGCGTGCCAAAGGTCGTTGGTTCGAGTCCGGCTGAGGGCATGGGTGTTTAGTGTTGAGTGTGTTAATGTTGTGTCCGTCCTGTGGTGTCCATACTTAATAGCTACAATATGCTAGAGAAATTGATTCACTGGAAGATTTATGATAATCATATTGAACTGGCTGTATGGCCTAGTTGTCAAATGCCATTTAAAAAAAATCTGTATTATTTGTCTTTCCCAAAAATGTAAACACTTCCCAGAATTCTGATACCTTCAAAAACTCAAAATATACATATATTTCCAGGCAAAATTTACACCTTGAAAGACTCTTTGTTTAGTAAGTGCTCTACATAGCGTGTTGAAATAACTCAGTGGTGAATAATAGTTGGTAAGTGTGTGAGAATTAGTTTTATTTATGGGTTTATAGGTACCAACATTTAAACAACACCTATTGTTATTAATAATTTTAATTACATCGTTATGTTCTTCTCGACATGATCGGGGTTTCATGCACTCATGTACGCAATCAGATGAAATACCGGAATACTTTGTCTTTTTTACTTTCTTCTACTTGCAGTGTCAGTGCCTGTTGGAGTAAGTCTGCTTTCTAATGCGTGAATGATATTGCGACTTTCTAAGGCTTAAAATTTAAAGTGTTTCAATTTCTGCTTTAATTTAGCGATGTTTCATCCAGAAGAAATGGAATACATAAATAAATACTTCATCAAATAGATTGAAAGAGATGATTCTGTCTGTAGATCCTATATTCTCCACATGGTGAGTACTGTTGTGGTTTATTTCCATAGCAAAAAAAATAAAAAATATTTTATTATAATACCAGCGTGGATTTTGTGTGTAGCTTTTGGAATAGAGTTGTATTGTAAATAACGAAGAATTTTATAGGTAGTGCGTACTAATATATGAAGGAATACTATTATGATCTGTCAGGTAGTAGATGTAGATGTGGAGTAATGGCTGCGTGTTATATCTTCGTAATGCTACTGAGCTAGGAACTGCCGGCCGACCGTGGAGCTTGATTTGATTCGGCTTGGAGACGGGCAGAGAGTAGCTTATTAGATCAGCTGCAGAGAGGCACTCAGTCAGAGCTGGTTGAAATGGAGACAACGCCGCTACCTACTGCAAACCCAGTCAGCTGCAAGTCACATACATCTTACGATGTACTTTATTCGCTTTGTATGAATAATTAATATCACGCCAGTGCAATTGATTATCTCACTATTAAGGACATGACGTGTGCTTGCAAATTGTTTTGGGGATAATGAATAACTAGAGGACCCGTGTGAACATTTTGTGAATAAAATACGATGGATAGTGAGGTTGGTTGTTTTGTAATAGGATGAAAAAACAACCGCCTCATTTGTAGGAATTCTTTACTTCTTTAATGTAATAGGTACGTAACAAAATACTTACAACATACAATTAATTAGGAAATAATTAGTACAAACTTTTGGACGCGTAAAACATATGTATGACAAAGTGTCACTGACCTTAACGTCGTACAACTAACCTGTACCAAAAAAAAAAAAAAAACCTGTTTATTGATATCTCTATGATATGTGCTGCTGCTATCTAACGACTTGGTTCAGACTGTCTCATACGCGCAACCTTCCTAGTTATTACTTTTGCCCTTTGAGGGCCAAATTTCGAAAAATTTCTTACTTAATTTATGATGTTACCGAAGTGAAGACCGTAATCTCTAAAATGATACACCTTTCATCAATGTCGGTAAGATATCAAGGAAGATGAATCGCTCGTGACAGAAAGCACGTTGTAGAAATATTGATACTTTTGCCCTGGAAGTGTCGGATTCCGAAAAATTCCTTTCTTGAAATATGATGTGATCAGATCCGAATTTTAGTCTTTAAAATGATACCTTATTAATCGATTTCGGTTAGGTATCAATGGTGAAAAATGATACGTGGAAAAAAAAATGTTTTATAAACAATAATACTTTAATCTTGAATGGACGAATTCGGAAAAATTCCTTTCTTAAAAAATTATTGGGCCAAAGCGGAGACCTTAATATTCAAAATGACACTTCATTTATAGATTTCGGTTAGTTATGAAAGGAGATAATGGTTTGTGACAAAAAAATATATACATAATTGTATATGAGAGCAGTAACATTAATTTTTTTATCTAATTGGCATTAGTTTCCTAGTTTGTTAACTACTTATAATAATGTAATTCATAAAAAAAAACATGTAATGACTTTTTCCGTGAAACTGGACAAACTCGTGGTTTTTCTGAATCCTTCATTTTCGTTTTCTTCTTATTTTTTTATTTTTTTTTTAGAAAAAATCATAAATTCCTAATTTACAAACATACGATGAGGCAACGTAGGTGGCGCCAAAGATACGTCAACATACAACTAATAACGGTTATTCTGTTTACTGACTTATTAATTACGAAAGAGATATTGATTATGTAGGTGCAATGAAAAAGCAGAGGAACAATCGTATTTCCTTTCCATTAATTTTCTGCCTTTTCTTTTGTATTTAGGTCAAAACAAATCGTGCCTTTGATGTGAAGTAAATCATGACTCTAGATATCACTATATGTAAGTACACGAAATTCAAAAATTTACAGTTTTTCCTTTGTATCATTGGGATTTATGTAACATATCAGCATAAACACTGTCCTATATATTAATTCCCGCGTAGGGGGGTCACTGTGTGAAAGTTTCGTCGAAATCCGTTCTCTGGTTTGTTGGAAATACGTCGACAGGCAGACAAAAATTACATACTTCTATATTTTTTACCATGAAACCATCGGTAATCATGTAAGCGTGCAGAATAAAAATAAAATTGTAGTTTAAAAAACTAAAATCACGCTTTCGTAGTAATGTGAACTAAAAGGTTAAAAATAATATTTAAATATAAACATTTTGTTTAACAGTGATAGGACGTCCCACAATTCAGGATAAATTAATTTTTTTGAATAAGCTTAAAGAATAAAGTCACTGATCACAAAATTAACTTTAATGTAAAAACGCATGGGGTGCTTTCAGTTGTCTTATATTTTTTGTCGTTGGCTGTTTGTAAAGACAGAGTCATTGTCAAAAGTTATGTAGAGCGCACCCCACGCTTTTTTAACATTAAAGTTAATTTTGTAATCAGTGACTTTATACTTTAATCTTATTCAAAAAAATTAATTTATCCTGAATTGTGGGACGTCCTATCACTGTTAAACAAAATGTTTATATTTAAATATTATTTTTAACCTTTTAGTTCACATTACTACGAAAGCGTGATTTTAGTTTTTTAAACTACAATTTTATTTTTAACTTTTTAGTTCAGATAGTTTAAAAAGTATGTTTCTTACTGTTGGCTTTTCTTCACCAATCTCTCTTTTTCTTTGAGTTGTAGTTTCATTATTAATTATTATTCCCACGAGTAAAATACAATTAAATGGTCAACTCAACAAGAGATCCAATAGCACGGTAAACGAGGAAGGCAATTTTTCTATAATAGTACGAAGTAATATTTCGAATACTTACTATTCAACATCACGTCAAGCGACTTCAGACAGAGAAATCTTTCTGGATAAGAGACAGAAGAAGACGATCGTCTACAGCAACCAAGGCTCGTAAATCACACCCGGGAAACTGGAGAACGATGATGATGATGATGGCTATATTGAGTGGGAAATCTCCGAAGGGTGTGGCCGACAAATGACGAAGATTTCTCGAATCCCACCGGTGCACTAATGTCGCGGCTGCATTTGCCTAACTCAGTAATCCCATCAAGTATAGGATACACTGACAACGTGGTGAGAGTGAAATTATTGAATTTTTATCGGTTCTTAATAAGTGTGCAAAATTTAAAACGATTCAGACGTCAGGAAGCGGGTAAACACTGAAATGAAAGATTCCATTACATGGCAACCATTTTTCTATTGTTACCGTCAGAGTAACGAGAATAGCAGGACGTTGCTAAGAGACTACTGTATTATCAACGGTTCTTAAAACGTGTGCAAAATTTTTAAGTTTTTACTGTCAACGTAATCAGAATATCAAGACATAGCTATGAAATTATTGTATTGTAATCAGTTATCAATACATGAGCAAAATTTCAAACAACTCGGACATCTGGAATTGGGTTAAAATTATATTGCAAAATTCCGTGACATTCAACCATTTTTCTGTTGTTACTGTCAAAGTAATGAGCATAGCAGGATATAGCTATAAAATTACTGTATTGTCACCGGTTCTTAATATGTGTGCCAAATTTCAAACAGCTCGAACATCGGGAAGTGGGTCAAAATGGAGTTGTAAAATTCTGTTACATTCATACATACATACATACATACATACAAGTCAAGCTAATATAAAGCGTGTAATAACTCTTTCTGTTAACCCGTCACGTAATATCATTGTGAGTAAATTTACTTAAAAACCGTTCATTATATTTTGAGTAATGCTTGCGCAGGCAGAAAAAAATTACAAAATTTACAATTTTAGGTTTTGTACTGTCGGGAACTTTGCAACTTATCGGCATAAAAAGTATCCCATATATAAATCCATGATATAAACTAACACTGGTGTTTGTTTCGTTGAAATACATTGGTTAATTTTTGCACAATCATTCCAAAACTTGGCCTCTTTGTCATCGGGGAGCATGTGAATTATCGGATTAAAACGTATTCCATTTTTGTTAACTTGAGACATAAGTCATTACGAGAACGTTTTGGTGAAATTCGTTCTTTATTTTTTCCAAGGCAGAATTTTTTTAAGAATTTATCTGTCTCATCGAAAAGTATTCAATACATCTAAACATGAATCTTGTATCTTAACCTATAATGTAATTTATCATTGCTGTAAATTCATTACGTATTTAGTAGTTCTTGTAATTAACAAAACCAAAATTTAAAGCTACACGTGATTTAATATTCTTTTTAGACATCGTAAAATTACTATTATTATTTGAGTTACAAGCCGGGTCCTTAAAGTAAATAAAGAATATTTTGGTGGCACAATAGATTAAGGCTATGTAATGGGAGCTGCGGTTCCAGTCTCGGACGTAATTTTTACAGTTCTTAAAAATGACCTTAAAACTGAAAAAAGAAAAGATTTGCAGAGGTTAAGTACTCTGGGTGCTCCGCGGTTGGGATGCAATGTTAAGGTGTAAGTCCTCTTTCACTCTAGGACATGCGGGTTGGTTTAGGCTTCCACGACAGTAGTGCAATGCTCAGCCGGTCAAGAACACGAGGAATTATTATTGTACAGTACCATTAGCAACAGCAAACATGAAATTTTAATTACATTAGAAAACACAGCCAGATTCCGTGTGATATGAGATCTAATGACAGCAGGATTATCATCAGCCATCCATAGAGAAACAGGTAATTATAAGCATACATAAATAACAATATTTCGCATCTGAAACGTGTGAATTGTTATTTGTCTCTCCAGACAGCTTTAGGCGTTCCAAAAAAAAAAAACTGAGTCGTCTTTACATGTCGCTGGTGAGCATAGGCCAGTCAAAATACTTCCCAATCTGCATCTAATTCAAGATAAATTTTAATTGGAATATTTTTTATACAATTTCTGAAATGATTTTCTATGTGTCACTTTGTGATGACTAATTTATTAGTATTCGAATTAACGAACGAATTAATAATTATGAAAAAATAATAAAAAATTCTTTCCAATATCTGTACATTTATTTCGGCTATGTTTCAACGTAATTGTATCGTTGTTGAAGATCTGTCGCTATTGCGTTTAAAATACTTTCTAATTGCCTGTCCGTTCCATTAGAAACTCTTGAGGAAATGATGGGAGTTCCAACAATTCTCATCCCCTACGGTCCAGTATTGCCAAAGCATTTTTGTGTTTGTAGAATCACTATTTTAGTATCTGATTAGCGGTAAAATTATGAAACACGAATCTTTACAACAAAACAACAGTAAACTGCAATAATTAAGAACACAAACATGTGCTGTGGTTAATGCTTTACGTTCATAAAAAGTATACAAACACAACAAATTTAAAAAAGGCTTATGCTATAATCTTTCCAGCCAACTGAATGCTCTTTTCTCTGAAAGACAGCTTGTCGGGCTTCTAGCCGCGTCAAATTCGCGAGTTCGATGAAGCTAAAAAGCGAGAAGCTTTTTTATATTTTTTCCCTGGTGTTGCTGCCGCAAAAGCGCGCATAATTATCTAATATTTTCTCTATTTGTTGCTGAGTAACTGTCTCCCATCTGTTGTTCCTTGTGTGTGACACTGAATACAAGTCTCATTCATACATAAATCAACGCGAAATTCAGTGAGCGCTAAGGTTCTGCACACTGGAGGAACAACGAAACCGGCCACGAACCCAGTAGGTCCTCCAATCGTCAAGGTGAATGCTGGTACGGTCCCCAACGTCCGCCTAATAAACGACACATTTCACAAACAAAAATACACATATCACACACAGAACATAGTTAGAAGCTTCGCCGACAGATAACAGCGCTTCATTTTCTTCACACACGAGAACATTTCAAACACTGGACTAGGCGGCCCAACCTCTCCCCTCGGTGATCTTCCAGCCAAAGAAACCATCTTTTAAAACAACACAAAAAATCAGATTTACTAAGAAACGATTAAAATTGTTCAGAGATTTTCATATTAATTAGTTTTTGTGTGACTAATGTAACTTGCACCTTTATTCTAACGAAAAAATGGTATTAGGAATTTCACGCTGTTTAAATCACTACATTTTTAACTGTTACATATAGTCCGAGGTAACTGCTTATTTTGGATGTTCCTAACGTGGAACATCTTCAAGACCTGTATGAACACAATTTATTTAGAATGCCGATAGCAGGTAGCGGTGATTGTGGAAGGCTGTGAGAGAATTGGCACCTGATGGGTATAGAAGATACTCTTACTGTCGACCATGAGGTCACCGTGTGGCTCACTGAGAAGAAATGCCCTCCATGGTTGTCAATCAGTTTACACGATTGACAACCATGAAAGAAGCACACAGTTCCAGAGAACAATGCTGTAAAGTTACCTTTCGCAGCTCCTCCGTATTTAAAATACATGTCCCCGAATAGTTCGATAGTCGCCGTGCTTATTTAAAAGATGTGACAATTCAATTTGCCTAAGGCTTTCTGTTTTGTTGTTCGGTTCGGACTAAAGGTGATGGTGACCCTCCCCCAGTCCCTTGGGCGACACTTCACATATAGCGCCTGTTGTAATCGTTTCATCGTCCAGGATTTTATTTTGAAAGTCCACTGTTTGGATTTCGCCTACAGCTATGCATCAAGCTCACAGTGACAGATGCCAAACGTACCGTTACAATATGAAGCAAGAAACACACAGTGTGGAGTTTGTCCTCATTTCTGCTCGTCTGTTTGAGAGAAAAGCTAAGATGCCAACCAGATTTTTATGGCTACAGAGAATTCTATTTGAGTGCTCTGCATCCAGAGTATCACATTCGGCGTTTTTCTTTAACTAGCGACTTTTTTATCTCCTGTCTTATGAGTTCTTCTTATGTAGAGGCTCACTCCTGTCTTGGTGTGTCAACTGCCATATCAAGACGCTAGAAAGAGCAATCAGTATTTTTAAGAATGTTAATAATATTCTAGATGAAGTGATCTCTGTATTTTAGTCTGTTCTTCACTTGGGAAGTGAGGCTCAAAAACGAAGCACCCAACTGTTCTCTAGCCATTCTCCCTGACTGCTGATAGCAAAATAGCAAATATTTCGCAGACGCCTTCTACTGTGTGTTAGAGTTTTTGATCGACTAAACAGCCCTTTATTTTTGGGCCTACTGTTGGAGAGGACGCTGGTTCGACCTAACGTTCCACGAAACAGATACCTTTTTCTATAATTTGCTGAAATGATTTATCACTCCAGATGAATGCCGGGATGCTTCCTTCAAAGGGCCATGGCCAAATTTATTCGTGTTCCTTGTCCCACGTCCTTTCCCGCCTCGAATTTCCTCGACGTCGAGAAGGCTTAAAGCCGTAAGGAAAAAAAAAAGAAATAATTTAAGATTAATGCTGAGATGTTTCCAGCATAAGCCCATGCCTGAATTCTTCTTCCTCCTCTAATAAGTCATAGTAGCATAAAAAAGTTATTACAGCAAACATTACCGAATTCAGAGCCAATTTTATTACTTCAATTACCGACATGCTCTCCCATGGATGACTAATATTTGAATATCCTGTATATTATAAGTAACTAGCAGATTTCCCGGCGTTGCCCGGTATGATCCAGGTTGATTCAGACACCCAGTAAATATTGAAGTTCATAACAGGCACTTTTGAATCAAATTTCATGTCAGTTGCTTCATTTTCTATACGTGTTTAAACGGCTAACCCCCGGTGTGACAGATTGGAGATGGGGTTGGAATTGATTTATTCCTGCAATATTTTTAGTCATGATATCAGGAACATGTGTACTAAGTTTCATCATAATAACCATAGCGATTCGTGCAATCATAAAACAATTATATTTTTTCAGGAAATGTGGTAAAGCCAGAATCACTCAACAATAAATTACAAAAATACTGTTATATCAACACTAAAGTTTTAAACAGTTCACTTTTACGTTCAAAGCCATCAGATATGCATTACTTATTATTAACAGCTAATTTAATTTCACTTCCAAACATCAGAGATTGTAGCTGTGCGGAGTGGGTTTGTAGTTTCAAAAAGGAACCAATTTCTCGGAAGGTTCTACACTAAAGGTTTTAAACAGTTCACTTCCATATTCAAACCCATCAAATATGCAACAGCGAATGTAATTTCACTTTCAAATAGCAGAGATTGTAACAATGCGGCCTCAGATAGCAACTTCAAGAAGCAAAGAATGTATCGAATGATTTTTCATTACATTATGTAAAATTAATTTACATATTTTCCGCTTTACGTGGTTTCCTCTTCACATTCGATCTATGGGGTTTAAAGGATAAAAACGAAAATTAAGGAAAGGAAACATTACTTGCGATAATAAGGCTATTATTTTTTTTACGATGTTTGACGTAGGCATCGTATTTCTGCTGTTTCAGGCAGTACGTTCAGATTTTCATTTACCGCTCCGGCTTTTTGTTACGTAGAAGGATAAGACATAGCAAACAAATCAGTTGAGATTCTAATCTTTCAAACTGTGAAAACCTCATCGAAATCTGCGCAGTAGTTTTCTTTAGTTTTTCTGGTACAAATATACACGGTCTTCGTTTTATAGATATAGGTTTGATAAAAAAAATGACACATTGCTGAGAAAGAAGCTCCTGGATACGTATTTATGGAGCACAATAGCCTTTTCAGACGGATCTTGTGTTTTAGGAATAACAGACAGCATTGAAATAAAGAATTCGGTACCTGGGTTAATATAGGAATATTTAAAATTGAGTTCACGAATTAAAGACGAGTTTCATGGTGCCACCCATTCAACCTCTGCTGTTTGTGAACCTACAATTTAAAGTGGAATCAGAACTGCGGGCTGTCTTAGCAAGCTTCAAATGAACAAAGCCGAAGAAGGTTAAGTGCCAATAAAATATCCAGGTCGGACCGGAATTCCACTCCGGGACTGAATATTTAAATGGAGCTCCGTGACCCCTGAGCCACTAGCTCACATCTGAAGTCGTTAGAGGTACGAATAAGGTCAAATTTTAGGTAATTTAAATCAGTGTAGAATTTTCTTGAGCAATTAGTTTGACTGCACAATCAATGAGCAAATACTTTATGAATAAATGTTAGAGTAATAATCGCCTCTCTAGGAGATATTTGGTTCCATTATTTTTTTAAAAATGTGCAATTTTTGTTTTTAATTAACAGTGAAGCCAGGGATGTGTTTTTTCTTTCTGTAATCAACTCTGCATAAACCTGTAAGAAAACAAGGTTTCCATACATTTATGTATATTTATTTCTCTTTGAACTGTCATTCTTTTCAAGTTGTGGCTGTGATATCTTTATTTTGAGAGAGTTTTCTAGCAGCTTTGACCGTGGACGTTGGCGAAATGGAATATCTTTGGTTGTTTGGTGGTTACCAAGAGGTTTTTAGTGTCGCAGAGAAAATAAGAAAGCTGAAGGCAAAAGGAAGACTGATTGTTTCTTTTATTGTGGGTAATGTATCGAAAAAAAATTTATTACTGCATGGTGAAGAGAGAAAAATAAATATTGTGTTTATTAATGTGCTATTAAGTTTTGGTCCAACCAGCGAACTTCTACGGCTAAATGAGTGCAGTAAAAGAAATATTCTTATGAAATAAATCTTACAAACCATATAGTTGCGGAGTACTTTAAGCTTGAAACTACAATGGAATCTCGTTCTCACGTGCCAAGCTTACAACCCCATTATAATATGAAAGGGACTAAAGTTTGCAAATTTCTCTCTGCTTCATATTCTGCTCCAGAACTGTATCCTAAACTTCCATGTTTAGAGCTTATTCCCTTCAATCATCAATCTTGAATGAGATTCCAGAGGACTAGTGTTTGAACTCGCTATAAGCTTGATTATTTATTGGCGTTTAAAGTAACCTCCACTACCAACAAATATTTACTCTCTCCGTGTTGTGGTAAGTTATAGGTTCCCGTTAAGCAAGGCTATAGGGTTAGGAACGCATGCCAAATGGAAACTCCTTAATCAGATCATTGAGGCCTCATAAGACCTATTTGTATAGCGAGGGTACAAATGTCAAATCAGTATCGGTGGTTGTATCAGGATCGTACTTCCTTTCTGTGTGACAGAATAAAAACGTCAGCATCCGTCAGCAATAGAGCCATTAAAGAGATGCCCAAGAAATACGTTTCAAATGACAGTAATATAGCTTGTGAACACAAGTCAATGCATAAACTGAAAATGGGGCAGTATGTACCGGCTATTTCTATCAACGAGGTGTTGTATAATAAGATGAGCACTGTAATAACTATGTATGAATCTGGAGGATAACCAATGTTCTCTCTAAAAATACATTTACATTAAATCTAGTAACTTCTTTCTCAACGGCGGGCTGAATTTAGCCAGGTGTAAATAATATAGTGATGGTTGCACGCACTCAGCCAAGAAACTTCTGTATTCTTCGGAACTAAATCATAAACATTTACAGATAAAGACTTGCATATCGTTATTTTTTCAAGGTACTATTGTAGCCAAAAAGTGGTAAGTAGCTTTATAATTAAGTATGATTGTGTGAATTATGGATAAGAATATTTTGTATTCATTCTATCAACTTTATCCTGTAGAAAGTGTTAATTGATTTAAATGCATGATTTTCGCATAATCAGTAATCTTAGGGTATCAAAAACTACCTTGCAATGTAGTTTTCTCGGGAGTCCAACCAGATGCTGTAGTAGAAACACAACGTATCGACTACCTTGATTAGACGACTAAAGTTGATTTATATCCTTTAAAGTAAAAGTATGTTTGCTTCTCCAACAAAATTCTCGGTGGAGGAAAATATGGGAAATAAAAAGCACTGTGCCACAGAAACCAAAAACACAACCTGAAAATCAAACAATCGTCGTTTTACGGTGTATTAGGATACTTAATGAACTCACTTCAATTTAGACATAAGATACATGCGATATAAAGAAAGGGTGTGAACGTCAATGGCATGGCATTAGAAAAATATACGTTAGTTGTCTTTCACTACGGTTTTTTTTTGGTTATATATTGAATTGTGGTCTGGAGTTACAGCAACGATCTCAATTACCATTTCATTAACATCTTTTTGTCGTTGTTAAATCATGCAATGAAGGTTAAAACCTGTCTGATTAAAGAAATACAATGCTAAAAGAAGTACACAGCAAATCGATGTCTAAAGTCTTACAGCAGTAAATTTAAAAGTTTATATATATATATATATATATATATATATATATATATATATATATATATAATAGGCACAATAATCATAGCATAAATAAGTATGTTTAATGACAATCATACATATTATTTTTGAAAATTTTTGTGATATGCCATCTTTTTACTTCATACTTAACTAAAACCAATAAATGATTTTTCGGCTTTGGTAACATCATTAATTAAGAAAGAAATTTTCCAAAATTCTGCGTGTAAATGGCGAAATTATGAATAGGTAAGGTCAGGATGTGAAATGGGTAAAGAGTCAAGCTGCTAGGCTTCGATAAGAAGTGATCGCAATGCGGCTAGATAGCAGTAGCACATGTCACTGAGCTATTGGTAAATTGTATGTGTTTTCTAGAGAAAGAAGCTTTCCGGATATTACCAACGTCATAATTCATTGCATATCATTCGCCAAACTATCGCACGGGCTACCAAGTGAAATTTTTAATTTGCTGTTTATCGTAAGTTTACTTTACGAAGTGTTTTATAGAATGTTCGAAAAATTCGCGGTAGTATTGACGTATTTGACGGAATTTGCTTCATTATTCAGGTCCCCCAGCGAACGATTTCAGGGTGATTATAATCAGACTAGATGACTCGTGCGAAAACTTCGCGAATATGATTAATGATAAGCTTGGTGGTCTGTAATAAGATGAAACAAGAACCACCTCATTTGTATCAATTGTTTTTTTGTTTTGCCTAATAGGTACGTTACAAAAGTCGATGCCAGTGAAGCAGTTTACTTGAACTGTCCATACGCGCGGCTTTCACAGTTATTACTTTTGCCCTTCAAGGGTCAAATTCCGAAAAATTTTGTTCCTAATTTATAATGTTGCCTGAGTGGAGACCTTAATGTTTAAAATGATACCTGGTTTACTGATTTCGGCTAAGTATCAATGGAGATAAATTGCTCGTAACAGAAGAACACGTTATGGAAATAATGATACTTTTGACCTTAAATAGTCGAATTCCGAAAAATTCCTTTCTTAAAATATGGCGTGAACGAAGTGCAGACCTTAAACTCTAAAATAATAGCCCACTTCGCGATTTCTGTTAGGTATCAAGGGAAATAAATTGCACGTGAGAAAATATATGTTGTAGAAATATTGATACTTTTGTCCTTTAAGTGTCAAATTCCTTTATTAATGTATGATGTTACTAAAGTGGAGGCCTTAAACCCTAAAATAATACCTCATTTCTCGATTTCGGTTAGGTATCAAGGGAGATAAACGGCTCGTGACACAAAAATGCGTTGTAGAAATATTTACACTTTTCCCCTTTCGAAAAATTCCATTCTTAAAATATGATTTAACCAAAGCGGAGACCTTAGTATCTAAAATAATGTCTCATTTCTCGATTTCGATTAGATATGAATGGACATAAATTATTCGTAATAAAAAAATACATTATTGATATAATGATACTTTCACCCATTAAAGGTCAAATTCCGAAAAAATTCTTTCTTGAACTATGATTTGAACAACGCAGAGTTATTAATCTATAAAATGATACTTTATTTATCGATTTCGACTGGGTATCCAGAGGGATAAGTGGCACAAAAAAGCAGTATTTTAGAATTATTGACATTTTTACCTTTAAGGGTCGAATTTGGAAAATTACCAAATCGGATATTTTAACCTTTAATTTTAACCTCATTTATCGATTTCAGTCAAATGTGAAGGGAGATAATGGCTTTTTACAAAAAATCACCTTATTAAAATTATATGTATGGTCATATTTAATTGATGCTCACATACTATTGGTCGTATCAGTTTCTACAGTAGTGAACCACATATTACTGAACGCTTTTTAGGGACTGAAATCCACTCTTATAAGAATGAACTCAATGGTTTTGTTGACCCATTTCTCTGTATTCCATCCATTGGTTTGCTGATAACCCTAGCCTCAATGGCCAGATTTTGTTTCATTCGTTCCACATACATTGTGCACGCTACGAGCCCGTATTCAAGTCGAGACGGCGATTCTGCTCTGGGCATGAATGGCACAGTGGCTGCAGTACTTTTGTTGGCCGTCCGTCTCCAGGCGGGCGGACTGGCCTGCTGCCTCTTGGCGGGCCGCTGCTACTGTGGGAACAATGTCACCACAGAGCTGGCCTCCCCCGCACGGTATGGATTTCCCGCCGCTCGCAGCGCCCCCCCCCCCCCCCCCTCCCACCACCTCCGGCATCACCCTTTGTCCGCAGCCGCTGCAAGCGTGGAGGCGTCTACTAATCCGCCTCCACAGACCCATCCGTCTATGTTCCAGTTATAACTACCAACCCTTCTCTTAAAAACCGTTAAATAAACTCCAAGTTGCTAATCCAGACACTTTTTTTTTTAATTCGTCGAAATTCTGTAGCAGTGCGTTTTTATTAAAGTCCGAATCTATTCCAGCATCCCATCCACTCCCACCTACAAATATGAAACACATACACGACACATAATTAAAAAACTTAATTAAAAACTGAAATTTGTTCCCTAGCTCTGCACAAAATAAAAATTAATTCTGAATGATGATAAAAATAAAAAAAAGTAGAAATTAAACTTTAGAACTCTGTGTGGGTGACAACAGAGGAAAAAAATCAAACTGAAATGGGATCCAAACGTATATAAGGAAGTAATTCTGTGAGATTTAGTCTTCGTCTCTGAAGGAACAGTATCACTTACGCATTTTATTACGATTGTGCAACAGAAGAGCTAACAAATGTGTGCTGTGTGTGTCTGTATACCATACGCATAGTTGATCGTGATGATAAAATACCTATGTATATCTCCATTCCAATTTTTGGTATTTCCTAATAAATAGTTTCCAGCAAAGAGCAGATAGTTTGAATATCTTAAGGGATTAATAAGAAACGTCATTTTTTTATGCTTGAATTGGTTGTTAGTTATTGTGGTAAGCCAAAAATGGTTAAACAAAAAGAATTGCAAAGAGCTTTACTCGACAACTGCTGCTTGCATTAGAAACTGTGTCTCATTCATTCTTTAACATGATTCTAAGTTTCTTTATTTAATTTCTTTTTGTCTCTTGCAAAGCAATTATTTTTTCTGACCTTATGTAGTAAAAGCCACCTATACTGTATGTCCAAGTTTTGGCTGTTTTTAAATTACATTCATAGAAATTTTACGAGATTTTAAGGATGTGAAGTAATGTTAACACTGATAAATAGGTTAAAATTTCTTCCAATGAATCACGTGTAAATATATGTCGTTAGTAGGGAGAGAAGAAAAATGTACACAAGTTCCACTTAGGCAATTTTTGCTACACTTGTTACTCCCTTAATCCTCTAGCAGTGCTGCAGTTTTGCCAAATGGAGTGTTGATTTATCTCATTTAAACACAGTATTCAAAAATGGTCAAGAATACAATTTTTCTGATACTTTTTTTATTTTTTTTTTACTTATGGCTTTACGCCTCGTTGACGTCGAGGTCATTAGAGGCGGGATGGGACGGGGGACAAGGAACGGGAAGGAATTCGGCCATGAGCTTTTAAAGGAAGCATCCCGACATTCGCCTGGAGTGATTTGGGGAAACTATGGAAAACTCAAATCTGGATGCCCAGACGTGGATTCGAACCGGCGCGGCGTCCTGCGAATGCGAGCCCAGAGAGTTAACCACTCACCCATCACGCTCCGTTTTCTGAAACAGAAAGACGAAGTAATTAGGGAAGAGAATTTTCACTTTTGGCAACTGCACAGATGATTTTTCATATTTATAATATTTGATCGGCCAGTCTATTGCAGACGCATAATTGGTCCAAATTTATGTAAACCAATGTGTGATGCATCTCACTAATACAAAAGCAAGGTAGCTACGATTCTAAAACCGGCTTACATGCGTCCTGTATTATTTTGGCTCACCAGAAAATAAACTTTGAATTAGAAACGAGAAAGAATCTCAGTAAATAAATGTTAATAAATCATCCGTTACGTTATCGAATTACCATCATAATTGAATTTATCCAACTGGCTGCTATAATTTGTTGATTACATGTTTTATGTTCAGTGTTAAGACATTACTCCTTGAAGCAGATCCTTCCAGAATGCAGGTCAAGGCAGGTGTCTTCATCGGAACCAACAGGGTTTCCCTTTGACGTGGATGTGCAGTGGAGGAGGAATTTGTGGCTGCACCGCTGGCTGTGGTGATAACCGGCAGCGCCCTTGGGAATCGCAGAGGCTGCGGGGGATTCAGTGGAGCCTGAGATACGACAGCCGCCACTCAGGCAGACGAAACGCTACTCCATACTCTAACATGCATCCGCTAAAATATTATACAATTAAACCATTTTGTATCGCACATTTCTGCTATGGTCTGGCACGAAATCAACGGTTATTACAGGTCATTAAATCTAAAAACAACGATTCTAATAAATATAACATTCATAAGTTTAATTACTAAAGTATAAATGCACAGCTGGCAGCAATAAATGTAATTCAATGTTATCACACGTATTATAAGTGATTTGCATCTGTTTTCTGCTTGTAAAAAAATTGTTACTAATATAATTTATACTTACTGATTTCAAAAATTAAAGTTCATCTCTAAAAGCACAGTTTACTTCTACCTTTTCTGTTACGGTGAAAATAAAGTACATTTTAAGTTTGCCTTTCGTCGTCATCAACAACGTAGTGGCTAGTTCTTGTTCTAGTTCGGATTGGGACATGAGTGATTTTATCTGGGTGCTATGTTCACATAGTGCCGTACTTAGTGTCATAAAGATACTCACTTTAAAGGGATGTAAAACAAGTCGAAAACATAAACGTGCGAGGTAATGGAACTCGTTGTATCAGCTAATGTACAAAAATGCCATTTATACGCAAATAAGTTTCCCACATATTAGAAACTGAAACATGATTACGAATATTTTCCAATCTACAACAATAATTAAATCTTTTTCAAAAATATTGTATTGGCGGCAACAACTTTTTCATGACTTATCTCGCAATTTTAGAATTAGTACAACTATTTCGTCTGATACAATGATTTGAAGTACCGGTTTTATGCTTAAATGATTGTTTCTGGAAATTATCGCGGAATGCAAATCGGTAACAGATATGATAAAAGAACTGGAATGGGATTCATTGCAAGAGAGGAGGAGGGTGAGGAGGGTCATGGGAGTGTACAAGGCGTATACCGGCGATGAGGCATGGAAAAGATATTGGTGTAGTTGTGAAAACTAGAGCATGGAAGGGAAAAGATGACCATGACCACAAGCTGACTCTCTATTTCAGGCACAAGGGTGTAGGAAGATTCTCTTTTTTTAGGTAAGGGTGTCAAGGATTGGTATAAGTTACCAAGGGAAACGATGAATAATTTACCAAAAACTTTGAAAGAATTTAAAGTAGAGAGGAAATGTGGGTGGGTGCAGGAAAGAGGGAAGGTGGGTGTGTAGGGAAATTACCACCGGAGCCTGTGATCCATTACAATTAAATTAAATTAAATTAAATTTAAATAAATTAAGTTAAACTAAATAAACCAAGTTTTGTTGCCAGGAATAGTACCCTCATTATTCTATAGAATTTTAAAAATTATACGGTGATTGCGGTGTACTGTTACATATCTATGACTTCAAAAAAACATTCGGAATTTTTAAAATCGTTCAAAGACGATTAAGCGAGTGGGCTTTAATAGTCTCTGTATTTACATCAAAAACAGAAAGATTAAAACGTTTTCTTAATTGGAATGCTATTAAGCTGGTCACAACGGGTTGTTGTTAGAGTATGAATTACAATGGAAAACAGCACCTTGACATTTTACATATTCCTCTTGCGACACAAGAAACCAAATGTAGCAGTAAACAATACTGTTTATTACATTGCACGACAGTTACAGAACTAGAGAAAAGGTATAAATCCGAATAAACGAGTTAGTGTCCCCATTTGCTTCGAATTATTTGTAATCACCGAAGATTAACGGACATGTAGTAGTGATCAAAAACATTATTTGTTAATTTCATGGTGAACAGATTTATGTTCTTATCAAATAATCCACTATTAGCAGGATACTGTCAAAATTATTATTGAAATATACTGCCCACTCAATGAAGTTGATATTTCTAAATAAATTATAACCAATAAGAGTTACGAACCGAAACTGATGAAAATACGACAGTTAGGTTAGTACTTCAACATAACCCTCAACAACAGGCTTATAGTGCAGCCGCAATCTTTAAATGTGAAGTATTTTTATAATTGGCCTATACCTAATGGACGTAACGCGTTTAATCTAAACCAATTTTTAAATAAATAATAAAAAATGGATAATATTGAGTCTTAGGTCATATTATGTGCCTTACAATACATCACATAAGTTTAAAAATATGGTTTGCTTAATGGCCAAGTTACCAGAGTTTTTTTTTTAATTCTAAATAAACGTTCCATAACACCGAGAAAAGCATTCCATTTCACAAAGTGAAGTGAATATACTCTGTAAAATGTAGATTTGGCTCAGAACAAGATCTCATAACTTTTTGTCACTGCACAAGCACGAGACTTGGCCTTTTTTGCGTGATTCATTATTATATCTCCTGATTCCTTGATTGATATTTCTGTTGATTCAAGGTTATTAAAAGAAACTACTCACCAACACGTAAACTGTCAAGTATATCAGATTTACTTATGTGGCTTAACGACGTTTTTAGAGTGGAAATTATTATTTTTTAGTAAGAAAGGAGACTTTCTCGGAGAATGATTGCAGTGAAGTCCTCATAGGTTGAATATCCGGATTTCATTTGCAAACACACGAAATTACACACGTGAGGTAGACGGTGGAGGCAGCCGTCGAAGTATAGTGTTCCTACAACACAATTCGTCGATACACTCATCAAAATTTCATTATAACTTTTTTTGCCTTTAGTCGAAATAATTACAAGGAGAAGAGGGATTAATCGAAAGCCTGAGCGGCACATGTAAACAGGTGGATTTCGTCAAAGAAACGTATTGAGACAGCGGCCAAAAACAACAATAAGTCAAAGGATATATAATTGCCTTTTGATAGCTGTTAAATAAATAGGTACGCAAACGTTAAAATTGGGATAACATTAGTTTCATATCAACGAATAATCAAATGGGAATAATGAAATTGTGAATAAAAAGTTGTAACCGTGTAGTTAATGATGCGGGATCCCGCGGGATTACGGGATCCCGCTTTGCTGGATTGCAATCCCTACTTGCATTAGATTCGGGATTAACTACTTTGATTGAGAGCCGATAATGGAATATTATTTAATCAATCTGTACATCAATCAGCAGGATGGGAGAAATGACGGTGGAGTCGTACATTTCCCAGTTACCATACTGTGCCAGAACGTCTGGGTTGAGATAATACACCACTCTGCATTGCGTATGGAGTGACAGTTTGCAGAACTATTAAAGGCGACCTTGGGATGAGAGCGTAAAATCTGGCGGCGAGTATGGGTCTTTCGGGAGACAAACTGCAGTTAACGCATTCTCATTTTTGTGGTGTAACAACACTGAACATACTGTAGAAGGAAACGGAAACTATTCCAGCTAATTATGGCTTTAAGATTAATACTTGAAAGGTGGTTCAAGAAAATGAGGATACTTTGCGCACTTGAAAAAAGTTTTGTTAGTTTTAAATAAGGACATGTTGTTAAAGCTTTAAGGAAACTAGGTATAAAATATCGAGACAGAAAAATAATATACAATCTATTTAATAACGAGATAACTGTAGTGATAGTAAAGAATTATGAGAGACAAGCATCCGTTAATATGATGTGAGACAGGGTTGTGCTCTATTATTCACTCTATTATTCAATTGGTATGTAGAAGAAGAAATGAAGCAAGCCATAATCTGGTGTTCTTGCTGACGACATGGTCTTTCTAGCAGTCAATAGCAGGGATTTTGAAAAATTCCTTAATGAAAAGATTAAATTTTTGGGAGAAATATTTGAATTAAATATTAACTAAAGGAGGAAACATAAAAGGATCATATTTTGTAGGGGATGTAAGTGAATTCTGTTATTTATAAAGTAAAATTACAATTAATGGAAGTAGTAATAATGATGTCAAAAGTAGAATAGCATTATTGAAAAACAGAAATGGTATAGTTTTCAACATCGACATAGGATTCTGAAAATAGTTTGTAAAACTGTATATATGGAGTTCAGCACTGTATATAAATAAGACTTGGAAAAATGCCAGAAAAAAATAAATCTGGAGCATTTGAAATGTGGTGCAATAGAAGGACGGTCAAATGTAAGTGTATGGATAACTTATGAAATACCCGTGTTTTTTAAATAATGGACTAGTCAGAAGTTGGTGGAAGAGTTTCGCAGAAATAAGAGGCAAACAGAATGTTGGACCACATTTTAAGACACGTGGAATTGGTTAATTTGTTATTGAATAGTCAAAGGAAGGTATTGTAAAAGAACACATAACTTAGCATGTTTGATGTAGATAGTTGAGAACATTGAGACAGGATTCGACAAGTTCGTGTTTAATTCCTTCGTAAGTTGGAAGCATGTTGCTACAGTCAAAAGCTACTTTTAATTACTATCGGCGTTTTTGGGGATCCAGTTAGGGCTTCATTTTACAATAGGAGGCTGTGGGTGTTAACTCCGCAAGATTAATGATATACCACAGTTCACTATATTTTGTATTTGAATTTTCAATTATGGAAAGTAAATCCAATTTCATTAGGTCTGTCAACTTAAAACCATTTTGCTATAGGCTTTTCAATGTTTGTTCATCAATAACGCCGCTAAATAAATTGAATTGACGTGTGAGAACAATGTTGATCGGAAAGGTGTATTAATAAATGGAGTTTGAATATAAATTATAATTTCCTGCTACTATAACTTTAATTCTATCAATTAATTGTTTTTTACTGACAGGTATTCATCATGAAATAAATTTTGTTAAATAATTTATGAGAAATTTAAGCGTTATTAATTTCTGTTCGTAGAAGTTACGAAAATTTGAGTGGGTAATTTTCTTCTAGTCTCGTTACTTAATTATTTGACCACGGTTAACAGGTTAGGTGATTTTCGTACATATCTTAAAAACTTAGTCGATAACCATAAGGTGAAATGCATCAAATTTCTTCCCTCCGGGATCTATAGTTTAACATGGAATATACCGATCGTGGTGTGGGAGCGGTTAACGCTCTGGCCTCGCAATCGGGAGGACGTCGGTTCTAATCCCCATCCGGGCATCCAGATCCGGGTTTTCCATGGTTTCCCCAAAACACTCCAGGCGAATTTCAGGATGCTTCCTTCAAAAGGCCATGGCCAAATTCCTTCCCATTCCTTGTCCTCACGCCTCTAATGACCTCGACGTCAGCAAGGCGTAAACCCATAAGTAAAAAAAAAAAAAAAAAAAAAAAAATGGAATATGAACCACAGTGTGTCCTGGCTACGTCACATGAACAAAGCAGTGTTCTTACCTTCTCCATCTGACTAGCAGACCAGTTATTACATAGAATTTTATTTAGAAATAACTCAGTTATTTGTTTACATTGAAAAAATTAATCATTATGAGGGTCCATTGAATGTGACAATATTTATTATGAAGAAAGGTCCATTTGATTTATTTATAGCAATACAGTTTCGAAACGCATTGCTTTACATTCCGTTTGCAACTGCAGCGGTGTTGGGTATAGAATTCTATTGAAGAAACAGGTCGCTACGGATCGTAATCTTATGTCTTTTGTACCTTCAGACCCATCAAATCATTCCCAAGAGGCGACATTAGCATGCAGTGCTGCAGTTCCTCATTCAAGCAGAAAATCGACACCTTTATTACAAAATGATCATGAGAATACTGACAGCAGAAAAGCGGTTTTCGCTTTCAACGGAGCTTCTTCACCTTTTTCACACTGTTCTTGGATAGAGCTCTTCCTTTCAAGCATTTAGCATTGTACCCGTGATTTATCAAATATGAGAACGCGCATCAAAATAGGGCACCTCCCTGACAAAGCACTCCGAAAGTTTCTGAAAAATATCAGTTCTTACAAAGTTTCATTCGCAATAAATATTCTTTGAACGCACCTGCCGTTAATTTAACTCATTTGTTAGAGTTAAATAGGGAAATGGAGCGCCATTGCTGTCACTCAGTACTTAGTCAGTTTTTCACCCAAGTCTAGCTCTTAAACGGTATAAGCTTCAGAATTCTTTGCACATGGTATGTATTTCGATGACCCAAAAACCAATTTCGTATTTAAAATTATTTGACATTATGTTCCGAATACGATTCATTTATGGAGAAAAGAATTTCTTTTGAGTTTTGAATCCTCCTGTATACTACTCTTAAAAGAAAAGTAAACAACGTAATTACTTCTGCTGTAGTTTGCAAGTTGCGGCCAAAACTAGTAAAAGTTTAATCTTGTGGCTTATTTTCCAAATACTAATACTTCATTTTAAAGGCGCTTATTATAGAGCACGTTACATCCTGATTGGTTGGATAGATGATATCTATAATAATTTGGGTTCATACTACACTATTGCACTAGCCGCACAAATGGAAATGTGACGCAGCTTTGCACAAACGTGAAGCAATATCCACGACAACATGAAAATATTTCAAGCATTTTTTTCTGTAATAAGCAACTGCCGTCTGATCTACCACAACCACAAAAGGTATGTATTTGCGTCATTACAGTAGTGTACTGTACATGCCTTGACTGTCCGTCTTTAATCATGATTGACACCATACCTTTGTAACTGTACTCCAGTTGCGGCAATGGGTTCGTCAACAATTATTCGTGAATCTTTATGAATAAGTGTTTGAATTTCAAAAGCTGTCTGTTAGAAACTGTCCAACCTTCACAGAAGAACATATGACTCTATAAAGAGGCTTCTAAATTGTATCATTGCCGAACTTTTCACGCAATATATGCAAAATAAATTTTTTGGTTTAACACCTTCAGACAACAGAATCTATAGCTGAAGGACACATTCACCTTGTGTTGACTAATTGTGATACTAAGTAATCAGAAACTAACATATAGCATTCATCGTGCAGTCATACCAATTACAAGTTTTTGTCGTGTTAACGAGGATTAAAGTATGTCTTGCATATTTCAGAAATAACTTTTTTTATTTGTTCCGTCTTTGTTCTACCGTGAAGCCCTAAAATGTTTTTTTTTCTCCATTTTTCGCTCTCAGGCAACATCACTCTTGCATCCTGAATAATAAATTTAATTTCACTACTGAATTATTTTTGCACATGTATTTTTCTTAAATCCAGTGCAATATTTTCTAGTTGATTACATCAATGGTAAAGCTAAATGCACAAAAGTTCCAGTTATTTTTGGGGTTAGTGCTCCACAAGAACTGTATCAGATTGTGTCCTTTCTTCCAGCTAGTTCTACTCGTGACAGGCTAAACCATGTACAGCTCTACTAAACTGGCTGTAGTGCGAAAAAAACTGCCAAGTGTCTGTAAAGCACGCGTACCATTTTATATTATGCTGATGTGCTGCTCAGTATTCATAATAGCATGCAACACTTTATTCCAGTGAACCAACATGTGATATGGTGACAATTATCAAATAATTTTGAACAGAATATTTTAAGAAACATTCACGCAGAAAAAAATTAACTAAATTAGCACTCAAAATTAAGTTATACTCCATCCAAAATCAACAGTCGATATTTATTGAGACGCAATGCTTCATAACAAAGTTTTTCCAGTTCCATGAATATCCTACATAATTACTCCTCTTATTATCTCAGGTACATTTGTTGCTCTTGTATGACTGTATAATGCCGTATAATCTTATCCATATACTGTAGATCGTAAATTTAAGTTTGTTGTTGATAGAATAATCCCAAAAAAACCTTGTTAACGTTAATACACCCGAAGAAGTTTCATCAAAAGTCCTCATTAAAGCCCATCATGTTGCATTTCTTCAAATTTTCGTTGTATTGATCTAAAATTATAAGAGCAATAAATTTTAATGAGCTTATATATCACGATATTCACGATTAAATAAAATTGTCTCAAAGCGAAACTGATTGCATTTTCTGATCTATTCAACAATACCACTCGATATACAAAAAGAGGGGTGAGGAACCACAAACATGTTGAGCATTTGTTTACCAACCTGTTTAAATCATCCTCTATGATTACATCACAAATCGTGCAGAAGCGATTAAATTATGAGACTGTGTTTTTTGGACTGATGGACATTATAAGGAGTCTCCTTTTACAATATTGGCTACGGGACGCCAATATCATATCTCAAGTAGTGAAAACATACAGACCAGCAAGTACAGAGGCTCCTACACGGGTCGACTAAATCGATAAAACTTCCAACACAAGGAAATAATTATATCACAGCAGTCCGACTGCAATAACCTGCTTAACAATTAGCGGTCAACGCAACAACTTAGAAACAAAAAATTATTACCAACTTGGGAAACGTGTGCTGAAACATTTTCTTATTTTAACAACTTACCATCATTCATACAAGCTCTTTGGTATAAAGTGGTTAATTAGAGAATTGCAACAAATGAGAAACTGTTCCGAATACTGTTCAAAATAACCGACAGATGTGAACTTTGCGGAAATATCGACTCACATCTTCCTCGTTTTCAGAGTGGTAATGTATACGAAATCTGAATGTGGACAAAGCGCGCTGTTGCAGTATTACAAATATCACCCGTGAATGTAGCCATCAGCTTATTAGTACCTCCAGACATCAATACAGCCCCACGGGAAAAACATTACTCATGCATTTTGCTACTAGGCCAAACCATGTTCTACATACTACAAAACAAGACGAAGAAGTTAAAAGATTGCTTATCCACATTGAAAATCTAAATTAGGACCATGAAAAAATTAACAAAATTCAAAGAAACGTATGAAATCTTTTTGAAAGACACGTTCGTTAAGATCATTTGAGAACAAGTTGTATGACGACCAACTATAAAATGTTATTATCAAAATTTGTGAACACATATATATATATAGGTCAAGAATACGCGACCAGAATTTAAAACTTATTATAGTTATTTTTCTAACGCATAACATTTGATTGCTGTAATATAAATGTAACTTTTGTTAAATGACTAAAAGTTCTTTTTAAAAAGGGGTGAAAAGTGTGTGTACAGAAGACTTTTTTTTACTTTTAATCCCAATGTTGAATACCACGACGTTTCCATTGCAACCCGGGGTAATTAATTAAGTGTTTTGTCTTTGCGTATTTTAGGTTCCCATTGAAATTCAGTGGAGTGTTGGAGATACAGGGAATATATCTGAACATAATGGGAATGATTATTCGAAGCTTTCTATTAGGTGAAATGAAAGGAAAAAATGTTTTTATCAATCTTCTGATGCAACGAATAGCATAATAGTGTGTGCTCTTGTATGAATCTGTTACATCAAATTAGGGTAATGCTTCTTGTGGTAGTATTAATTTGATTTACAAAAATAAAAATAATGCAGCCCTTCCAGAAAGTGAAGATGAATTTAAGTAGTTAAGCGATGAAATTTAATATTTTAATAATAATTACTTTCCTTCTGAACATACTTGAGAATCGGTCTTAATATTGAAGTTATTATTTACAAAGTGATGTTTTACTGTCCTAGTGCAGGGGAAATTTGCTATGGACAGTGTGCTTCTGTGTTTCTGGAACAGATTCTGCTTGCTCGTGCACTAGTATGTATTTATCATTTTTATTTATTTCGTGCAGTAAGTGATTACGTGACAAATTTTTTATCCATTTATGTGTGCGTGCTATCGTTAGATTTTCACTGTGTTTGACCAAACATTTATAAATACGTGTTCCAAGTTGCTAACAAATGTTAGTTGAAGTTAATTTTATCAATTGAGAAAGGAGACAGATTTTTATGACATCATAAAAATACACTTGATTGATATTGTACGAGATAGGCAATATAATTGTTCAAAAGTGTTACCATTTTTTATGTTTGTAGTAGGTAGATTCAACACATTTCAGGTAGGGTCACGGCAAAATCTATATTATATTGCATAATTTTATGTAAAATTTTCTGCTATATTTACATCCGATTCTTTCAGAGTTTGTAACGGAAACTGTTCCTGTAATTAAGTTGATATTTGGTAATTTGTGTTACAAAACCACAGACCGAGCGTGGTGGGCGAGCGGTAACGCTGTGGTCTCGCATTCGGGAGGACGTGAGTTCGAAACTCTGTCCAACCATCCAGATTTGAATTTTCCATGGTTTCCTAAAGTCACTCCAGGTAAATGCAGAGATGCTTCTTTCAAACGCCATGACAGAATTCCTTCCAGATCCTTGACCACCTTCCAAGAAAAAAAATCAAATTATTACCCTCCTTTCAGAATGTAGTCCAAGAAAAGGAATGAGTTAGAGCTGTTAGACTTATCGTTAGTTTTTCATATTGTTAGGTAAGCTACAAATTAGACTTTTAAAATTTTGAACATACACTTGTGAGGGGTTTGTTTGTTGTTAAACGTCTTTCCCTTTATATTATGCACGTTGCGGGTCGAATTAATTGCGCAGTTTGACCATGAATGATTGCAAAATATAAATTTTATCATTTTCTCGTGATAGTACCAGCATTAATGTGCTTTAAAGGATATGGTACTGACGATAAGACTGCAATCACCAAAACTGAAACAGACGGAATCAATATGTGAGTGGAATTTTGTAAATTATAGGAAGGCAGGCTTATCAGTAAGATTGTTAAATAGCACTCAAGCTTTGGTACTACTGAGAATACAAATTACTAATTCCAGAGATACCGACGAAATTGCGACAGTGGGGTTCTTCATGCATAAGAAAATAGGAAAACTTGAGCGTTATTATTATAACAGGCACAGGAGAAACAAGGTATAATATACTTGAGAACACGTAGAGTGAAACATTTGTGAGAAAATCTGTGAAAAGTAAAAAATCGTCTGATCACTAATTTTGCTATCTTCTGAAGGGAAGGTACAACATTAAAGCTCAAAAAATCTAAACATCTGTTTAAATATTGCTACTGATGTGCTATAGTAGTGCTTTTACCTTATTAATTTCTGCTGGCTTTAACAGGGAGAGAAACATGGACAGCTGTCGGTGGGCGCGCAATGCGTGCAAGCTACACGTTTTTCCCATTATACGCGCCACTACTCCCTGTCACTAAATCAGCCAGATTTATGTCATTTGCAACCCAGGGGTTTGCTGGTTCCCTGATACACAAGTTTTATTAATATTAGTGTCTTCTGGATAGAAACTACTGAATTAAAAGTTTACCACTCAATATTAATCTTAACGGGACTTGAGTTTACGCTGTAAAATTAAAAGTAGACGTTATACCAACGCCAGACGAATCATATTCAATGGTTAAATGGTATGGAGTGTTTCACGTAGATCGTAAGGTAGCAGCTGTAACCGATTTATCATTATTTATTATTCCTATGAGTAGTTAAGTTCGGTTATAGTTTATAAACGAGGTAATTCTTAGTGAATATGTAGGATTATTTCACGAATATGTAATATTTTGATTTTTATATGGTGAAAACTTGAAAATAAATTAAATAAACTATGTATAACTTCTAAGTGTGTTATGGTACGTGGTACACTAATTAACGTACTTCAATTGGAAATTTGAGGCCAGTTGTCATATTTGAAGTGTAACTTTAGCGATTTGCAATGTTTATTTTGTCAACGCTGTGATAGAAATTTTATGTTTTCTTTAATTTCACTTGAAAGTTATAACGATATAATCGTTATATCTCTGTATTTTCTATATGTTCTTTAAAGCGAGGTTACACGGTGAGTAGATTGTAATTTACCTACTGAATAATTTAAGTTGGTAGTATAAGATTTTATGTTAACAGTTGGTAACGCGGCCTCTGTAGCAGTCGGAATAAGGTGGAAAGTGTGTGAAGTGATAATGGCCGTAAGACATGAGGATTGTTAGAATTAACTCCCCTGAGAAGCTACTAACAAAATGTAGTTATATATTTGTTCTTGTGATTTTGAAAGAAGAGTTAATATTGTAAAAGCTTGAGAGAAAACTGACTACGAAATATATATCGTGAATAATACCGGAAGTGGATTTTTGTTAGATCATTAATTTCAAACTGTTTCCATCAGCAATTGAAGTTTCATGTTCAACTACTGTATTAAATTTCGTGTAACGTGGGCTTTCGTCAAAGATACCATGGCCAAATGGTTTATCAAAATCTATGACGTGCCCGCCCTTGGTGTAACACGTTGAGCACCCTCTGCCTCCCACAATTTTGTGAATTGCAGAGTATATATGTAGATGTAGATATAGAGTAGCCTGCAAATGGCTCTGCAAATATTGTCTAACTTGAATGGAAAGAAGAAAATACGAAGACACCAAAGGTTTAAACGTTACAAAGTGTTTTCATGTTTATTAGTTGATTCTGAATTAGTTTAGAGTGTTTTTAAATGGTTTCTACTGTTCATTCGAACAACTTACGTCAGCTCCCAGAATTTTCAATAGCGTGTATATAAAGCTAAGATATTCGCAGCTAAGTGAACCCAGCTCAGAATAATACTAACCCGCCTCTATATCAGTTTGTCCCTCAGGAAGAAGTCTGATTGTGTATTTTGATGACAAAAGCTTTATGATGGAGTTAGGAAATAACAAAATTAACCTATATCATGTAATATCTCATGGCTGTAAATGTTCAGTCTTGAATTTGAGAAACCTTTGTAAGGATAATATTGTAAACTTCCCCCTTACGTTTTCAATAAGACAAATAAGTTGTATTTACTTTGCTTTTCCGAAATCGGATTTCTTTGAAAGGTCTACATCATTCAGCTACATTTTCCAGTTACATGCGATTCCAGGTTTACGACGAACGCTGTAAATTACCTGAAAATAGTATTCTTAATATGTTAGTACACCATTAACGGAACTATAATATATATAATACACTTATCTATTTTGTAGATAAACCACAGAGCTCTTATAAACATAAAATCAAATTGTTAGTTTAAAATTCGAAAACTATCGATTATTAACCTTTTGTTATATCTCAATATACCTATATTAATCAATCATTATTAATACATCGTACTTTTTCACGCCATCAGGCTTGTACTTTAAAATACTCCAACAGTCTACTAAAGCCCACTAAAATCAATTTTCAGTCATTCTTCCAACATTCGAACATCACATTTCTCTTTGTCTAATCATTTATTGAAACAGACAATCTAACATTCTGCTTATCTCTTTAAACTTAAATAGTATAATCAGTTTATGAAATCATAAATATTTTTTTCAGTATGAGATAATTGAAACCAATTAATTAGTATAAATGATTAATACTGTGCCAATGCAAATGAATTTATGTTTCTTTCTATTTTCAACTGTATGCGTTTCATTCCATTTTTCGGCAGCGTATTCAGAGCTTATGCAAGCATCGTTCGAAATACCTGGCATGACTTCATTAACAATTACTCGTCAACGGAATAATTATGAAAACGTGTAACCATTGAAGTTGCTCTGGAAAGAGATGTGAAATATGGACGGTGGATAAAAAGAAGCATAATTTCATTTCATGTAGTTGAGACATGAATGAAACAGGTTTGCAGGAAAATGTCTCAGATTCTGTGCACGTCGATATAATTATTAATTTTTTTGTGATAGCTGATATCTGATAAAATTATCGATAAAGCGATGTGTTGCCTATAAGCCAACAGTTTAGTCAAGACATTTTAGTCTACACATGATTAGCTAGAGTACAGTACTGACGCTGTGTGCCTCTATCGTGTCGTGTTGTTTATCGACAGCCATCAGCGGCGCCGTAGAAGCACTAAGAGTGTCTGCCCAGCACCCAGCACATTCATTACCGGGTGACAACTAATTAAAGTTGTGCCGGACCGTGTCTGTAAACAGAGTGCGCCCTCCCAGCCGCCATGTTGGCCGTAATGGGACATCCAGCCAGCGAGCGGACTGCAATCTGCAACACCTGTGCCTGAGCTCCGCCTGCCAGGTCCCGAGACGCAACACGCGACGCACAGCGCACAGTATCTTTTTCATTTTCTAAATGTTTTTGGATCCTATAACCACGGGAAATTCCCAGTATTTTGATTTTCCCAAAACGATATTAAATTATCGACTACTATGTCGTTCGTTGCGAGATGGACAAAAGGAAACAACTTCACATGGGGAGGTGCCGATTCCGACTGCATGCTATTAACCGGACCACTAAGACTTATGGGCAGATTGTTTAAACTAGTACAATCAGGGAAGAGCACTGTAGGATTCTACAAGACTTTTCTGCAGTTAACAGACGTTCATTAGAGTCAACAAAAAGCATTCCACAAAACTAATACCATCTCAGTGCGAATATACTCGTCAACCACATTCGTTAATTTATGGTTTTCTTAGTGAGCGTCATATCAATATTTTTTTTGTTTATGGCTTTACGCCTCGTCGACGTCGAGGCCATTAGAGATGAGAAAGTATTTTGGGACAAGGAACGGAAAGGAATTCGGCCATGTCCTTTTGTAGGAAGCATCGAGGCAATTCCCTGGGGTGATTTGGGGAAACCCAAATCTGGATGCCAGGATGGTGATTCGAACCCACGTCCTCCCGAATGCGAGGCCAGAGCGTTAACCACTCGCCCACCACGCTCGGTAAGTGTGAATAATGCATTTAGAAATACTTTTTTTCATTTATGGTATGCTTCTGAAACAGTTAACAATTTTTCTATATCTTTCCTTGATAGAAACACAACTTATATAGATAGTTTATTATTTCTTCAATATGCTACCGGAGAAGCACGATAAACAACGAAGATTTGTAATCCGTTTCATCTTTTTACTGTGAATACCTGGTCACAGAGGAATATACAGCTAAGATTTACCAATGTCCGACACATACTCAAATCATGAAAGTTGTTAACATTCCTTGTGAATTCTTGGTAGCTACTACACTCATTGAATTTTAATGCCTGCATATACGAATAATAATAAATTGAACCATCGTAACAGCGTATTCTCACAAGTATTCCAAAAACAGAGCTTATTAACAGCTGTCGACAAGCTTCCAATCAGAATGGAAGGTTCTATTTTTTTTTTTAACTGCTTTACGTCTCTTTTTAACATCGAGGTCTTTAGAGACGGGAAAGGATGGGGGGCAAGGATGGGGCAAGGAATGGGAAGGAATTCGGCCATGGCCTTTTTTTTGAAGCCTGGAATGATTTGGGGAAACCATGGAAAACCCAAATCTGGATGCCCGGACGGGGATTCGAACCGCCGTCCTCCCGAATGCGAGGCAAGAACGCTAACCGTTACGGAAGGTTCTAGAGGCGCTATGCCAATCAGGAGTCTTGTGGGTACGCTGAAATTGTGCGACGACTGTGCTAGAAACGTTGTACCGTTTAATGAGGAGTGGCGTAGTTCTTAGTCAGCATTAGAAGTGTTTGAAGGCACGAATTTATATTTCATATTTAAGAAAGATAAATAGCTAAAAAATAAAAAATGTAGCCTATGAACCAAGTGCGGATGAAATTTGCCACATATCGTCACTGTTATCCACACACACACAGTAACACATCCCAACACTTCCACACTGGAAACGATAGCGGAAAACCGCCCCTGTTCATTTCTTTGCGAGTTGTAAGCCTACAGCTTTACTGGTTGTCGGGAAGAAGGCAAATACATTAAACGGAAACAATTTTTTTTTTAGAATTTAGTTTCAAAAAACAACGCTCACGAAAGAATTTATTTGGCACAATAAAATACCTTGGTCTGACTAAGCAAATACAACAGACTCCCATCCAGAGTAACATTTAAATAATTAAGTTATCTTTTCGGCATGTCATATCCTATCAAAAAGCGGAAGGCGTACAACGTTCGTAGGTTTATAGGCGGTAACAGATGAAAAAGAATGTGCCAATGGAAAACGTGGGGTACTCAGAGTGATACTAAATTCATTGGTCAGCAAAAGCAAAAGCATAAACGTATACATTATTCATCTTAAGAATAATTATGTGCCTCATACAAAAATTTTGAATAAAATCAATTAACTGGTTTTTAGAACTGATCGCAAAATTAAAACCACTTGGAGTGGAAGGTCTTTGATATTTGCGTCAGAAACCTATGAAAATCATTCGAAGCTATGGGAAACAAAGGGGAGCATATAGAGCCTCAGTCAGAAATATCTTCTTCATGTTACAAAAAGTGTATACTGTCATTGCCAATAGACTGAATGTTACAAGTAAATTGCTGTGTAAAATCTGATTGAAACGTAGAATCTTGTAACTTGGCATCATTTTCAGAAGCAGTTTACTACATTTTAGTGTGAATCTTGACCTTGTACACTAAGATCTTTGATGAGCAATGTGCATCTGCTAATGTGTGTTACACATCAATAGCAGTAGTCGACACAGCATAGTTTGTATCTTCACAACAGGAATATACTGCAATTAAAGCCTAAGCTGACAAAAAGGCGGAGGCAATCCAGACAATTATCCAGACAATTATTCAGGCAGTTTTCACGTTTTAGATCCAGAAATAATTCATAGGATCAAGAGATTCAGCATTTAGGAGTTTGGCCGTGCGCGTTAAACCATTGACGTACTGGACATGCGTAGGCTGCGAACTTGACAATAATGTTTTAGGTGATTATCCATAAACATCTGGATGAATGCTTAGATGAATCCACTGTACGATATACAAATAGATTAACACTTAGCATGCAAACAATCACGTCACACTTTCTCCCTTTCCTCATACCTGTGTGTCTAGTCGACAACGAAATACTATTTGTATAAACTACAACAATATTCAGATCAATGTTAGTACAGTATTTCGTACTGAGACTGGTGACGTATTAAAATACAGACTTGAACCGAAAACAGCGCATTTGCGGCAGTCTTCACAATAGTTGCACAATGTATTCAGCGCAAGAAACCAATAGGACGTCTTCGTGATACTTTCTATAAAAGATCATACATTACACAACTTTAAATCATCGTATTACTCATCACAAATCACAGTGCTGGAAAATATGTGTAGGAAATTAAAACACGTTTAGTACCTTCCAATTACAAATCTAAAACTAGACCAGTCAAACAAAATTGCAGCAACTTAAAACACCAACGGTGCGTAAAGAATACAGGATTCAAAGAATTACTAGTGACTTTAGTAAAGGGACTTGTTGGAAAAATTGGTTTTCTCACACATTCACAGTTAATCGTTATGCCAATCAATTTTTGTATTACTTGTGAGACATCTTTCCTTCCAAGTGATATGTCAGATATAATTAACGATGTTTAAGGTAACTACTTGTATATAACATGAATTAACGGTTCATATTCTCATACGAGTAGAATCCAGCAGTTTTTGCCACGGTACCTTCAACCTATAAAGTACTATGTACGAAGTACATGGTTTTGTGATCGACGATACTATTTCTGAAAACTTATGTAGGAGGATTGAGAATTTCAGATCTCAGTGCATTTTATATGTAACTAGCTCGTACCCGCGACTTCGTACGCGTGGATTGAGAATTTTTTTTGCCGGAATTAAATATAGAAAGTTGTTGGTAACGAAGGATTAGTCCCAAACAATATCGAGTCGGAATAATAAGACAGGAAAGCTATCTATATATCATTGTACCGTCAAACCTGTCTCTTGAAGATAATCAATTTCCAACATATTCCTGTCACCATTCGATAAGGTCTCAAAATTTTGTGACTACAACTGTTAATCATACTGGAAAAAATAACCTGTGCCCTTCATACAGATTTTCTTGTAAAATTTCATCACAATAGCCATTTAGTCGTCATAACGTAACAAAAAGACAGAGACTTACTTCCGTATATATAACACACTGACTGCGAACAACACCTGAGGGATCATTATAACGTAAAAAAGTGTACACCTACAACATTGCAAGACTACCTACGATTTGCCTCGCAGTGCACCCCTAACTTTCTAATATCTACAGTTTAACATTCAATCCGAATAACCTACGGCCCAGGCCTGACTCTTACTATGAAAAACAATTTTTAAAAATCTTAGCCTCAACGAAGATTTGAACCGGAGACCACGACGTTCGTATGCAAGCGCTTTAACAACTGAGCTGCCAGTTCACTACACAGAAACACGGTACGGAGACGTCCATATCCAACGTTTCTGTCTATCGCCGTATCTCGAAGTTATGAGACAACATGTGTTATTTATACGGATAATATTTCAACCAAATGTAGACAGTATTTTTCTCCTTGTTTCAAAGGATAAGTGTGCAAAGTTTCATCGAGATCGGATGAAAACTGTGGATTTGTATGAAGAACAAACAAACTAACAAACAAACATACATTCATCTTTATATATAAAGATAGATATAAATTTAAACTTCTTAATACGCTAGAAATAAGATTTGAAAACCATACACAGTATTTTATTTTAAGTGGCAAAAAATGTTTAGTTTTCTAAATATTTAATTCTACTTGCAATATCTCTATATAGACACGTCAATATTTGAAACAAGTTTTTTTTTAAAAATCATCTCTACTATAATTACAACAAACTCCAAATTTCGTTACCCCTTGTTTCAAATGTAAAATATCTGTCACAATCAGGGAAAAGAAATTTTGATTAATAACAGCGTACGGAAAGCGCCAAACGCTGCTGGATGTGGCGTCTATAATCACTGCGACGTTTTCCGGAAGTAGCTATAATAGTTTGTAAACACTAAAAGCAAAAGGAAATGTGAATATTATCATTATTTGTTGAAATATGAGGATATAGAAATATCTGCATCAAGCAGACATTGGCTTATATTTTCAGACATAAATTTAAGATTCAAGACGCTAAAACAAAAAGCTGCATAACCTGGAAATACATGTCAGTGTTACAATGCAACTAAAAGCGGGTGACTGTTAAATTATGTCTCATCTCGCATTGCTGCAGCTGTGTATTACCGACCGTGCGCTTGCAACCGTTGGGAATAATGTTCGTTGTAGTTTGGCCACTAGAGTCTTCCGTCTAGTGACAAGGAGGGCGAAATATTAGCTGGAGCAGCTCCACCCAGACACTGTACACAGTCTCTGGCACTGTGCAACTCTGTACTAAAGCAAACAGCGTCAGCCAGTGTCTCCCTGTAACGTAAGCCCGCTCTGCAACCCCTTCGGCCCTCCGCCAGCAAATTACTGAACTTCGGCAATTATCACAAAGTTTAACCACTTGAAGCTTATTGAAGCCGGATACTCCACGAAAGTAATTAGAATAATTTGGAGGAAACAGCGTCGGATCTCTTCAGCAAGACTCGCTTGGTATGCAGGCCGTTTATTTGCATAGTTTTCTATTACAAACTTTGACGACGTAAGCCTCCCAAAATATTTTGCAAAAATCTTAGTTAGCATGGGGAAATGAGTAGGTGAAAGTTGTTTACGATGTAGTTTCATAATTAATTCTTTTGTTTCCACCGCTACTTTTAGCACGGTTTCCCCATAAGATACAGTTGGTGATTCTAATTTAAAAAACTGCAAAATTGTATTTGAAATAAACTTATTCATTGTAGATAAGAATCTGTTATCGAGATGGGGAATTTCGGGAACACCATTGTATTGCTGTCTACTTCGCACAAAATGATTAAGCATTACAGAATGTTGAAGAAATATTAATTCATACTGATCTAGCATCAACAGGGCCAAGCCCGGTGAGTGAGCTGGCCTCTCATTCTGGAGGATGCAGGTTCGAATTCCCGTCCGGCCATCCAGATTTCGTTATCCAGGTTTTCCCTAAATAACGCCAGGAAAATGCCTGGATGTTTCGTACAATATGTCCATGGCTGAATTCCTCCAAGTCCTTTCCCGCCTCTACCGACCACGCCGTTGACGAGACGTCTTTTTGACTTCAAATCCAAATGAAACATAGCCTATTTAACCTCGCAGACCTTAGACTGGAATTTTTTTGACAATGCCGTTCAAAACAAAGTGACAGAATCTCCTTCAATTAAATTGTTTCTCGCAGTCAAAATTATTCATGACAATATAAAAGGTAACAGGTATTGTACACAGTCACCGAGATGGGAGGAGGCCAATATTGGCCTCCTACCTATCATTCGGGAGGACCGGGGTTAAACTCGGTTCGGCCATCCTGTCTGAGGTTTTCCGTGGTTTCCCTCAGACACTTAGGCGAATGCTGGGATGGTTCCCTACAAGGCCACGGCCGACCTTCCATCCCCCTTCCCTCCCCGTAGTAGTAGATTGGCTGAAAAGAGTCCCTATGACTCTCCAGCAGCCCGCCTCACAGCCTTCTGCTGGGAGGAATGAAATGGTTAAAAAAAAAAAAAAAAAAAAAAAAAAAAAAATGTACACAGCCCACCGAGATGGGAGGAGGCCAATAATGGCCTCCTTCCTATCATTCGGGAGGACCGGGGTTAAACTCGGTTCGGCCATCCTGTCTGAGGTTTTCCGTGGTTTCCATCAGACACTTAGGCGAATGCTGGGATGGTTCCCTACAAGGCCACGGCCGACCTTCCATCCCCTTTCCCTCCCCGTAGTAGTAGATTGGCTGAAAATAGTCCCCTATGACTCTCCAGCAGCCCGCCTCCCAGCCTTCTGCTGGGAGGAATGAAATCGATTAAAAAAAAAAAAAAATGTACACAGCCGACATTCCTTCACCTGCCTTCAACAGCCACGTACGCTAACGAGACGGCATTCTTTACATCCAGCCGTAGCAGAGCCATCGCCACGAGACGATTGCAGGAAGCTCTTCAGCAGACGATAGCCGGGGCCAGAAGGTGGCGGATAAGTATAATCCCTGTCAAAACGCAAGCGATTATGCTGACGCGACGCCTAGGACGCCGTAGTGAGCAACTACCTCACCCGCAACTTCAGCTCAGAGGTAAAACCATTCCCTGGGCACCAACTGCTCGTTACCTTGGTGTAACACTTGACTGTAAGCTGACATGGCGAGCTCACATCAAGGACATCAGGCAAAAGGGTAAGTGCTCGGCTCCATTCTCTTTACCCTATACTTAACCGGGAAAGTTCGTTGGAACCACACCTAGGAGTTACCATTTATTGCTCCTTGATTAGGCCGGTAATTGAATATGCTTGCCCCGTCTGGGGGTACGCTGCTAATTGCCACCTGAGAAAGTTGCAGGTGTTGCAAAACAGAACACTGAAGCGGGCACTACATCTGCCCAACCGTTTCCCCACCGTCGCAGTCCACGAGGCGTCGGGAACAGAGAAGCTCATTGACAGGTTCCGGCAACATGCCTATAAATTCTCCAGAGCAGCACATCACTCTGCCAATCCACTGGTCAGTTGTCTCGGCGAATATGAAACTGCCGCTGACAAACATAGCAGGCCATTGGTGCTGACGGAGCGCTAAGGACCAACTAATAATACGCCACCAAGACGACCAATCAGAAGTGAAGAGAAGACCACTCTAGAGAAGACTGAGGGAGGAAATGTCTCAGGACAACAACCCCCAACCGACCAGCTTTAATGCTGAGACTGGTGAAGATGATGATGTATTGAGTAGAAATTTATATTATCCACAGTTATAACATTTCGATATATAGTAGGTAAAGATCAGTTTGGGTTTAGGAAAAATCGCGGTACAAGAGAAGCAATTCTGTCTTTAAGATTAATACTCGAAGGGCGGATCAAGAAAAACAAAGATACTTTTATGGCATTTGTTGATTTAGAAAAAGCTTTTGATAAGGTTAGGTGGGACAAGATGTTCAAAATTTTAAAGAAGTCAAGTCTAAAGTATCAAGATAGAAGAATACTCTATAAACTATATAAGAATCAAGTGGTTGTAATAAAAGTAGAGAATCACGAGAGACATGCATCAGTTAAAAAGGGGGTGAGACAAGGTTGTAGTCTATCCCCGTTAATATTCAACTTGTATGTAGAAGAAGCAATGAAGAAAGTCAAAGAAAAATTTCCATGTGGCATAAGTTTTCAGGGAGAAAAAATCAGTATGCTACGATTTGCTGACGACATTGTCTTATTAGCAGAGAGGGCTGAGGATATTGAGAAGTTATTGAATGGCATGAACAAAATACTGAAGGAAGATTTTGGACTGAATATAAATCAAAGTAAAACAAAAGTGATGAAATGTAGCAGAAATGATACCAACACTAGCAGATTAAATATAAAAATAGGATCTGATGCAATAGGAGAAGTGAGTGAGTTCGGTTACTTGGGAAGCAAAATTACAACCGATGGCCGAAGCAGGAATGATGTTAAAAGCAGAATAGCACTAGCAAAAAGAGCCTTCATGAAAAAGAGAAACCTTTTAGTTTCAAATACTGATCTAGGAATTAGAAAGAACTTCTTAAAACTCTATGTGTGGAGCACAGCACTTTACGGTAGCGAAACATGGACTTTAGGAATACCGGAAAGAAAGAAACTTGAAGCATTTGAAATGTGGTGCTACAGAAGAATTCTGAAAATTAGGTGGACAGACAAAGTAAGAAATGAACGAGTTTTAGAAATGATGGGTGAGAAAAGTAGTTTATGGAAGAATCTTACAGGAAGAAGAGACAGGCTGGTAGGTCATATTTTGATACATGCTGGACTGGTTAATTTGTTAGTGGAGGGAACAGTTGAAGGTAAGAACTGTAGAGGTAGACAGAGATTAGAATATATGAAGCAGATAATTGAGGACGTGGGTTGTAAGGGGTATGTAGAGATGAAGAGGTTAGCACATGATAGGAAGGGATGGAGGATTGCATCAAACCAGTCTAAAGACTGACGACAGCAAAAAAAAAAAAAAAAAAAATATTTCGATTGACATGAAATAGAAATAAATCTACTTGTATTTAATAGTATTTTGATTGCTATTACTATTCGATTTTCAGTTGCTGTGCTTGTCGTAGGTCTGAGGGCAGTAACCTAGTCGTGCACTACATCAGCTAAGTTTTTGGTTGTTTTGTACAATTCCATCCACAGACGAAAGAAACGTTAGCATGATTTGTGGGCTGTCAAATTACGCCACAGTCCGCACTTCCGAATAATGCTTTTGGTTATTTTTATATATGCTAGGGATGTTGATATTTTTAAAAATATTGGATTTTCGATATATCGATATTTTAAAAAGTATCAATATCGGCTGTCGATATATCGGAAAAAAGTATCGACACTTTCATAAATGTAATTTCGTAAAATCAAATCTTGTAAAAATAAGCCTGTCCACTGTTAAATACTTGTGTGATATTATTCTTTATCAAATTTTCTCTTGCTGATGATGATTGTTGATTTTTTAATAAATTTGACCATTATGCCTATCATAATTTTCATAAAAATTAATAAAACTCGAAAGAGGTTCGAGGAAAATCTTATTTTTTGTATTTTTAAGATTGATAAGCAATACACTTGAGGCATTTATTTAGATAGAAGTTTAGCTATGGCCAAGTTACATAACTGGTTTTCATAAGATTTTTTTGTGGTATTTCATTTAGTTTTTTATGTTGATAGCTTATTCTGAGTTGTCTTACTTTTCTTGCTCTCTGTTTAGCAACTATTTGTTATTTACACTTCCCACTGTTCCTGATAACACTAATTTAAAGTTGTAGTTCCCTGGACAATGCGTACGCTTATTTCAAACAATGGGCTCGCCTGCTTTATTCAACCAAAAATATATTGCATGTAGTCTGATCTAATCGTAGCTGGAAAAGTATTTAACATTGTTATGGAAATGTTCGTTTATGCTAATGCAGAAGTTAGGTTCCTCTCAGTTCTTACCAAATGAATATTTTGTTCAGATTGTATTAATGAAAACCAACAACTCACTGACAATTTAGATTAAAATTTAAAAAGTTTTTTTCTGCTGTAAAACAGGCACGCTATTATAATTTGCTTCTAAATTGCACATATCTTTCTATAACTACAATGCGAAAGAAAAGTAATGCCATAAGCTGTTTTCGATAGAATATAAAATCTGGAGGCATTTCACACAGCTTACGACAGTTTTCACATGCTTGAAGTACAAAGAAGGCGTTAAAATGATATTCAGTCTAAAGATTGTATGGAATATCAAGAGGTAATTGTCAGTTTATTAGCTTAAATTTATTAGTTTCAATTGAAGAATCAATAAGAGTACAGAGTTCTGAAGAAAGAGACGTTATATACTGGTATGTGTCGGTGTTTAGTCGTATCCGGAGTTTACTCTTAGCTCGGGGGAAAAAAAAAGAGTTAAACTTTCCGATGGATCGTTATAAACAAATGTTGATACATTTGCGCCGGTTCTGTCAAGAATAAGCGTAATCGTAGTTCATGAACTCGCAAACCCCATGTACTGACTTGTAATTTCTTCGGTAACTATTTTTTTTATAATCTCCTTTACATATTAGCCTGTATAATTTTTTAAATCCTAACGCTACTACATTTATGATCTCATCTGTCGGTACGTGGTAACTCCACATAACAAGATCCCTGTCTTTAAGTTTTCGAATAACACTTTTGAATTGTACACATATCTCTTAATTTCTCAAAAACGTTGATATATCTACCTATGCGCTGTATTAAATCTAAACACGACTCTTTCTTTTACTACTCGTATTGTTTGAAACTGTGCTAATCACCTTTGTTAGTCATCTTTGGCGTTTTGGAATTTCTTTCTTCCTTTATAAACTTCAACTTTCATCTTTGATCCACGTTTTCCTGTAAATAAATTCCTTCATACTTACCGTTATTCTGCCTAATTTAATTATACCGTTACTTTCAATAAGTTTTATTGTTCTTAAACCCAACATTTTAACAAATGTTTCCTGGACATACACAGTTTCTGTGAATTGTATTTCGTAATAGGTACTTTCCTTTCGTGCATTCCGAGTATGAAATTTTGTTTAAAACTAAGGATAGATAACTTTTAAAAAACTCAATTCGAATTTAGTTTATAAGTTTTTTATTAATATTAACATAATGTATTTGGTACCCTATGATTTCCACGATCGTTTACACGAATACATAGTCCTTTAAAGAGTTTTGCCTATTATTAGTTTATAATCTTCTAGTACATTAATGCAGCTTATTTCTTTGCCCATTTCTTTTTCGCAGGCCACTGCAATGAATTCTTTTTTGTCTTCTCTTCCTGTACCACTTGGTTTATGTTTATTAGATTTTCTAATTCTTTATTTACTTAACTATTTCTAATTTCCAGTGAACGTATTTTTTTTTCATATTGTGGCGTAATCATCACCTTTTATTGGCAGTTTCCATTCTTATAAGAGTTACTCAGTCCCTGTACTATAGTCATTATATATCTTATTTAGTCAATCCTGATATTAGATTGTAAATTCCCAAGAAGAAAAAAATAATTATATGTTCTTCTTTATAAAGCGCTATGGTGACTCAGTGGTTGAAACGCCCTCTATGAAAAGTCAACGATCGTTATTCACGATCCGACCTGGAATTGATACAAATAACTAACACGACCTCCACATCCTGCCAAAACTTATTTTCTAAGTGAAGAAAGCCAGGACGCTCCGTGGTTTTAATTCCACTCATTAAGGTTGGGTGAAGCCATAAAAGTGGAATGAAGCACGCCAACTTGAAACTCAATAACCACGTTGTTAAATCACACGAATTTTCTTTATTCTTTCTAATTTAAATCAATAATGTTTTAGCGTATCAATCCTGATCACTGTTAAAATATGTTCCTTCCTATAACTTATAACAACACATTTGTATAATGTTTTTGGTATTTTTTATATAGAAAATGATAAATAGCTCTTGGTTTAAAGTAAATCGAAGTTCTACGTGATAATGAGTTGATCTGATCACTCATAATATAAACTATTGTTGAAAACGACAAATTAAATATCACTGAAATAACTTTATTATAATTTAATATATTTCCAAGCCAAAAATTGATAGGTGGAAAAAAATGGGAACAAAAAAAAAACTCAAAATTCCTCGCAGTCTTACTCTGAATCTACTAAAAATTTCGATGGAAGGCAAAAATGAAATGCGACCTTTGTAGACCGACAAAGAAAATCACGACTTTTGTGGATTTCCATTCCTTTTTCTACCAATATCTTGATGTTTCCCATACACTAACACTGACATTATGCACAAACTAAGTATCATTGGATATATTCGTTTCGTATGCAGAATAAGTTATTTCTGTTCTAACTAAATTTTCAGATTATCAAGGGCAGTATTGTTTGATTTTTTGCTAACGTGAAGAATCCGAGGAAAAATAAAATTTACAGCCAGAAGTTGTAGTTAATGTATACATCGATGAAAGCGCCCCTTTCTGCACAGTAACAATGTTTATCCATGCAATTGAAACTAAATTTTGAATGAAAAATCCGTCTTTTAGCAACTGTTTTTATTATTATTATTATTATCTCTCAGTTGCTAAAAGACGGATTTTTCATTTAAAATTTATTGTTAAGCAACTGCGGAAAGATGGCTAATAAACCATAAATTATAAAAAAAAAGTTGGTTCTGTGGAATAGGTTAGCGGAAACGAGAAAGCATAAGGAATCCACGTGGTAGGTAGTGGCCCCGTTTCATCTGGGGAGAACTCGTGTTCCCTAATGACAATATTCACCTATTTTTCTGGCTTTAAACAGCAACCTTACAGCTGGTGTGGGGCAGAAGGGGAGCAGTGTTGGTAGGCGGCAGCTTGGTACACTCCCTAAGACCCCCTCTCCTTTCAGCTCAAAAGCCCTTTGTCTGCCGTCCCCCTTCGGGAAATCTGATCAAGTGAGTCTCAAGTTACCGAAGTGGAGCATCCCCATCCAAAATAATTTAGTATATTGCACTACCTGCCACGCAATGAACCTTCATTATTAATGAGGTGTGTCATATTTTAACTTCGTGGAGTGCACAGTAACCTCGTCGTTTCTGAGTCATGTTGCTTACTTATGAGGTTAGCCACGTACAGTAAATATCGCATGTGCACTCAGGACACATTGAGAAACGACCATATTTCTTCCTAAGTCACTTTACCGAGTGATGATTTCACCGCGATATCTTGATCAACATAACGTCTGAACCTAAGTTTTCGAAAGGATAAACGCACTTTAAAACGCACTTCAGTATCAAGCGTGAGACTGGTATTGTCGTGAGGTACGAAATGTTTTGTTTGGTGATGTAAAAATTTTGTTTTCTTTGTTTGATGTGTTCTGAGGAATATTATTTGATGAATTTTAATCACTATTTCATCCACCTTCCTAAATATTCATTTCTAAATATCTTCTTTGAAATACTTTGGACTTAGTTTTAACATCTGCGTAAGGAACACAGATGCCTTTTTGCTGTAATACTGAATGATTAGTCTTCCCACTTCCGGAATTAAAAAAATAATGAGATGAAAAGGAATTACGAGTAAATGAATGACATGTCTCCCATATTTTACGTAAAGACTGATATATCTCGCGTTATCTTTACGTGGTTAATGACCTAATACTTGTAATCATCATTTATGTCTATAGCATCTCAAAATAAAGTTAATATTTACAGGGGTAAAATAATATAATTTTGAGAGATGTACGCATAAAGAATATTTCTTACTTTGCACGTTCTTACGAGGAACCTGCGTTTTTAATTTTGGAGTCGATTCACTGATACCTTGTCTTGAGTAGGTGTATGTATTTATTCATATAATTACACTCCCTTCTGCATTACTCATCATGTGGACTTTTGATGCTTAGCTATTTTTATTAAGAAAGACAGTTTTTGAAATGTCATCACATGCATTTCAAAATATATTCGACACGCTCAAAACAGATGTCATCGATGTTATAAAATAGGTACAAGCTCAGAGCTTTCAGAGATGTTTCAGAGATCTATAATTTGAATGAACAGGTCAGGACTCAGTTTACCGAGAAAAGGCAATGACAGCTGTTGATACTAACTAAAGTATATACACAATTCGTGATGATTGATGATATGACGGGAAGAGATACAATATAAATAATCAGACAAGTAACGGTGACGTCAGTGACAATGAATACAATTTTATTAGGGTAGCACATTTCTGTAACTTATACACACCCGTGTGTTTCAGTACAAGAATAGTTTTGAATCTCCTACCAAAGAGATAGCAGAAAAACTGAGTTATTTAAGAGAATATTTTAGCCAGTTGATGTTTGATAGAGTGACCGCCATGAGAAAAAAATTAATGTCACCGAGTCTGATGAGTTGCGGAATTAAATTGTTCAGCTAGACAGGGTAACAACTTTAAGAAAATTGAGTTTCAGTATAATAGATCCCGACAATCCTGGAAAATAAAAAAGGAAACGAAATTAAAAAAAGACATGAGGACATAAAGAGTGCACATAGTCAAATGAAGGAAATTTTTTTCGAAGTATCTTGTCATGAGCATATGCTTTTGACGACAAGGCTCAAAGGAAGAAAGAAAGGAAACTCCAAGCGAAAGGTAAATGGAAATTAAAACATGAAATTAAAATATAAACGGTTTGAAGAGTCTAATAAAAAAAATATTAAGGCACGTACCCAAGGTATAACAACAACCGGGAAGATGAAAACGTCTGTAAGGAGTCGTAAAAAAAGCTTGAGGAAAAATAGACTAGGAGATGTAAGGTTAAAAAAAATGAAATAAAAATTTGTCGAGCTTCCAGCCGTGTCAACTTGTTGCCCTCCTGGGATATTTACAGGGTACAATTCTCCCACTTTTAACCAACTGAAGCAAAAAAAAAACCTGATTTGGCATCGCAACCGCTGTCACATGTGGATGGAAGAGGGGTTAGAACTGTTCCCCGTCGAACCTTAGCTGGTTACATCATTCCCGATCTGGCACCTTTCCCGCGTGCAGATTCTTTAATACTTCGATTGGTGGGTTCCATGCTGAGATTGTATCTCCATTCCTGTTCACCAAGTGATCAGCTTTTTGATCTCAATGATTTCCGAAACAACGCTGTCCCAAACGTCCAGCGAGGCTATTGAGCCACAATGGATGACGTTATCCCCGCTGTTCATCACGCTGCTTAAACTCTACTAGCCAGCGCACATAGCTCAGGAATCGATAACGTGCTCTTGCGACTTTTCCGCCATTTATTGTAGGATGATGGATGTTTGATTACAATGTCCGAGTTATTACCCTTGAAAAATGAGAGAATGAGGGAGGAGAACATGGAGGGACGTTACTTAATATTGTAAAAGTTGAAAAGAAACCTATTACTTTGTTCAACCCATACCGTATTCTCTTTTGCTGACAGCAGCTATTTAATATGACTCCGTAACTCTACCAATGACAGCTATCTGAAGAGTATAAAATTGTGCATTAAGATATTATACATACGGGCTCAGCATCTCCTGACGGCGAATTTAAATAGCTAGATATCGTCAGAGCCGTTACATTACGTTCGTAAACACAACGAGAATCGGTTACAGTAATGTAATTGCAAATTATGAGCAGTAGAACTGTGTGCTAAGCTACAAAACGTGTCTGTGGCACAAGAGATAAATCAAATTGGTTGCCAATACAGCAATTCTTGTTTGTCTAAGACTGCGATTCACGTCTTCATGTTCTTCTTGCTGACAAACACGATAGCTACTATATCCTCAACTCAACTGTCTTCTAATCTCACTTGCCTTCTGCCTCCAAGGATGTCGACAGCGCTCAATACCCTACTTGGAACAAGTCTCAAGATGGCGTCAAAATTATTCAGTATAGAAATGTAGCAGTGGTTTACCTTCACAAGTGAAGAGTGTGATACGTTTGAGGGAAAATTTAACATATGAATAACGATAAAAATTTATAGGACAGGATCGAATGAAGCAAGCAGACGCAGAAAAAATGCTGAAGAAACAAGCTTACTAAGTGAAGTAATTAGAGTAGCAATGAGTGAAGTTCGTGAAATGACTGCAAGCGCATTAAGAAAACATTAGTATACGAGAAGTACGAAGCAGAAGAAATGGATTACAGTATGACAGGTGAGACCTTCTATTATGATCCCACTAAACACAAACGTTTTGTCACTGTGAACGTGGATCAAGTGTGTCGGTTGTTCGGTGACAAGAAATTCAGTAGTGAAATACCAGGAATGTGTTGCATGAGCGAAAAAATTCGATTAGCATCATTGGAAGTGCCTCCACCAGAATTACATGATTGGAGAAACTCACGAGCTACCCACTGCCCTGTACTAATATAATGAGTATTCGGCGCAATGATACAAATTACTGTTGTGAGATTTTAAAAATTTGATATCGAAAAAATAGTTGTCAGCTGCAATATTTCACGGTGTGATACACAAGAAGTTTCCCACTTATGTTGTTACCACTCTAGAGAAACAAGATACAAAAATTATCTTTTGTTAATTATTCTTAAAATATTTTTGATTACTTATATTAGTGCTGGAGTAAGTATGATTCCTCAGCAACTCCTTTCCTGTTGCGTTATGTTTTTGTATGCGTGTATACGAACAAGTTCTGATATTTATAGCCATAAATGGCAGTGACCTCTGGCAGATCAAATGAGTATATAAGCTAAAATATATATATGGTTCTTGGCGTGTAAGCCACACAACGTACTTAAATGACCATCAAGTGCATTAAAGTATCTTCAAGGATTTTTCTGTTTATCCAGAACACCCTCGCCCTTGGCCCGACTCGAACCAGTGACTCTCAGCACGTGGCATTAGCACTCTAGCCCCTACGCTGAGAATAATAATGTGATACAAAGTGTTAGGCCATTTTACTGAAGTTGCTTAGTTAATTAATTTTAAAAAATAATACCAAATAATTAGAATCAATGTCAGAAGACTTAATAACCTGAAATTATCCGATTTGATTGCACTTTTTGCAAACATCATTGATGGACTTCAAACCTCGTTGACAGGAGTATACCTAACGAATGGACCACAGCGAGGAATTTCAAATGAACAACGAATCCTTAGAAAATGGCGTGCGAGTTTGTTTATCTTGGCAGCTTGTACATATGAGAGGAGGTGCAATACTAGAGACTTTACGATGCATCAAGGTAGGATGGTACGCTTAATGGGGCTATTATATTATCCTCCTATCAAATATACCCACAAGTCTAAATAAAACAGTTTCGAAAAGTGACGAATTAAAGTGTCATATCAATACATTCAATGAACGTACGAAAAAGAAAATTCAGAACTGCAAAAGGAGCTATGGAAAGGCCATGCTAGGTTTCAGTAATAAAGACAAGATAAGAGCAACTGACATTAGATCAGTCACTGGGCTGGCAGACATCTTGGAGAAGAAGGCTTCTTTGAATCGGCAGTAGACTATCAATATCGCTCGCAGGATATATGGTCAACAATAGTTTTAGAGAGGGTCCGAAGTGATCCGCAGAGGCCGATTGGACAAAGACATATGCAGTGATGCTGGAGTTAGCTTGGAGAAGACTATTCTATCTGGACTCTAAGAGGACCCAACGTATACTATGACCGAGTTGGCTGGTGATGATGCAATGACGCCATCCCATTGGCGTTATTTGCTAAAAATTGACTGAATTAATTTTTGTCTTACAAAGAGACATTTAGTGCAGAAACTAAAAATATTGCACTGCTCTAAAAGATAGTTTCCTATCTCATCCGAAATTTTTATCATTATTCCGTATGCATGATAAAATTCGAAAATAATGTGACAAGCAATAAATTCTAGTGCATGTGAACCTTTTTAGAAAAGTTTCCATTATTGATATTGCGTCAAGGTGATTGTCTTCTCGTTCATCCGGTTCTTTCCCGCTACTATGTTACGCTCAAACTATGCCTTTTTATACTCATGTTTTTAGTGACATCGAACTTCAACTGTTTGGGAAAAGGGCGCGTCGACAACTAGGTCGTTAGCAACCTCTAACGTTAGTTTTGCCTGAACGATTTGACACATTCAAAGGAATAATAGTATATAACCAAAGACCTGGTATAATCTTAATCCCTAGACTGTTATCGGTCTAATTTTTACACTCATTGTAACCTAACACCATTTCCCCATTTTCTCTGAAAAACAGTTCGGTGATAGAAAAATAGACTGCGTTGCCAAACGTGGCCGCGATCGCTAGAACAATCTGACGGTCTTAGGGGAGGCTCCTTCTTTACACAAGAGACAGATTCGAAGTACCGATGTACTGAACAACCGAACCATGGCTCTACCACGTTTCCGCTCTTCGAGAAGTTTCTTAAAAAGAAGAACTGGCTGCTGGTGGAATCTTCCATATGAGATGTGGAAAGCCTTGAATAGGCTCTCAGCACAGGAGTATCAAAATGCAGGAAATATTTCTGAAAAATTGGGCATATACGCACGAACAAGTGTGATTATGGATCCATTCAGACACCTGAACATCCCCTCGAATGTGGAGACATAGGCTTCGTGTGCCAAGTAGAAGACCTATTCTTAGCCCATGACAAAATGATACAAGTAGCTATTTCTGTAAAGATGCAATTTGAAACAGTATGGACAAGGACAATATGAAACCTAACATTTCCAGACATTCATTCATATGAGTTCAGTTTTCCAATGTTACTCATGTCCTAAGATGGTTCATAGTCTAAATAATAATTTTTCTTAACAAAGACACTGCTTTGAAGTATGGTTTATTTTACACACGATGGCAGTGTGACAAGTAATCACCATTGTCCATACATACCGAGCGTGGTGGTTGAGTGGTAACGCTCTGGCCTCTCATTCGGGTGGACGCAGGACGGAATTCCCGTCCAAACTTCTCGATTCTGGTTTCCCAGGTTTTCTCGAAATCACTCCTGACGTATATGGGGATGACTGCTTCAAAAGTGCATGGCCGATTTCCTATCCGTTCCTCGTCTGCAATACTTTGCCGCGTCTATTGATCTTGAAGTCGAAGATGCGTAAAGCCATAAGCAAAAGAAAACAAAAATCGTTCATTCAAATACATTGATGATAGAGATTGACATTAACTGAATGTTTGTGAAGTTTTGTGTTTCCAGTTTACCGGTAACATTGCTATCTATCGTCGACGCTAAAATGTTTTCATACCATCGGGTCTCAGATAAGTGAATTAAAAAGTTGAAAGTAGCATTCTGGTCTGAAAATTTTTCTCGATATTTGATGTTTACTGGTGAGGAAATTTAAGTAATTTCTTGCAGCCGTTTGTCCAACTTTCGATGCCGCTAACTTCTAAAGCTTATTGACAATATGTCGATGCAAAAGAAAAAAATTTAGAGCTCTGGAGAGGAAAGGTACAAGACGAGATGAAAAAACTTGTGATGGAAAACTTTGTAGGCGTGTAAAAATAACTGAGGCGTCTCGGTTCTTTACCGTGGCGGAAATGATCGCATTATAACAAGTAAGTGATTTATGGTCGGCTGTTTGTGAGTAATGGAACGAGAGTGATTGCTCAGCGATGCACAAGAATGGACAGACAAATGCAAATTGCAAAATCGACGGGCCGAATCTTCAAATGATTAATCGCCGTAAGCGCGTAACTGCAAATTCATCGCTAAAAACCTTGGTTCAAACAAAGCAAACATGCGTTATTGCTCCTAAAAGTTCTTAGTACAGTTTGCAAATAAGAGAAAAGCTCTAATGCAGCTAACGTATCCTTTGGACGAAGTAAAAACGAGCTATCACTGAAAACACTTCTCAATACAGTAATGTATTAGAAAAAAATCTAATTCATTTTCACACAATTTATTTGATAATGTCTTCTTGTATAATTCACATTAATTGCCATAGTGTTTACAATTGTTATTCACCCAATTTCACATCACGCGCTCACAAATATAATTCAGTCAGTCATTTAAACAGTAAAAAGGTACGAAAAATCAGTAGTTTAGGACCATTTGATTATAAACTGAATTAAAATCAACAATTCAATCCTCTGACTAGTTGAATACAGAGAAACGCATATAACTGCCGTAATAATTGCCAATTAACTTCCTAAATTGTGGTCATTTTAGAATAATTCTGTGGTATGAGCAATTTTTCAGATCTCCAAATTTAAACGATGTTTTAAATAATGGCGGCTTAAAGCCTCGTCGACGTCGAGGTCATTAGAGGCAGGATGGGACTGGGGACAAGGAACGGGAAGGATTTCGGCCATGACCTTTTAAAGGAAGCACCCCGCCATTCGCTTGGAATGATTTGGGGAAACCATGGAAAACCCAAATCTGGATGCCGGAACGGGGATTCAAACCACCATCCTCCCGAATGTGAGGCCAGAGCGATATTGCTCACCCACCACAAACACAAAAAACGAAAGGGGTAAACACAGTGTTTACGGAAAAGTGTTTACTTGTCGTTTATAAAATAACTTGCTTGTTAAACGCTTTTACTGAGACATACCTAAAATAGTAAAAAGCAATGAATGTGGCTAAACATCGAGTCACAAATTTGAATTTAGCTATTCTTCATTTACACCATCTTATTTCAAAAATATAAAAATATCTATTTTTGCTTTACGAATAAATAGCTATTAATATTTTATTCTCTTGCTATACTGGAATTTCTATACATATACTGAAACGGTATGCATTAAATTTCATTTTGGGATTTGGGATAAAATTTGTGAGTTGGTAAAGCAAATTTCAAACAACCGTTTCAATCATATTTTCGATATTTACAACTCTGCTACACAACAGTTTCATAAGTTATTATCAGTTAAACAAATAGAATGCAGACTCCTTGTCGGAAGGAGTAGTTAGAGTTCTAGCTTAAATAACCGTTTGTTGAACCTAATTTGTAAAAAGTAAATGCGTGAATGTTTATCCACAGCAAAAGTGCAGTGAGCATGATAAGGTATGACGAATTTCATATAGGACTGACACTTTGTTAAAATCTACACTGATTAATTTTCACGCTTAGGAAAAATGAGTGAAGTGCACGCCGGTAATGAAGGTAACATTTATAACAGCCCCATCTGAGATTCAGTAATTTTTCAATACTGCGAGGCATGACTGTGGCAATTTTTTAGTTGTTATCGAGATAATGTGTGTGATATACAGCACTCATTAAAACGAGAAAGACAAAGGGCACTGAATAAAGGTGGCTGAGGTGTTACAAAAATAAATCTTCTATATCATTGTGTTCCACTGTTCCTAAAATTAATTGTTAACATCATATGATTAGGCGTTCAATGTAGTCTGTCATAAGAAGTCACAGTTACAAAGCAATTAACATAGAGAGATGTCTTACATGTATATGCTTTATTTTCTGTGTACTTGATATTGGTATTTTGACCACTGGGAGTGGTAACAAATGAATGGACGATGGACGCAGTGTACCTGTACCTTCCTTCCACACCGAGGCATTCGGTTGTGCAGTGAGTACTTAGTAACTTGTGACGGTCTGTTAACGGACAGAAATTTTTATATAGGATTTCGTGGCACACTGGATTTATTAATGAATCATAAACGAATTTTTGTCCCTGGCTTTACACCTTGTCGCGATGTCAAAGCCATTGGAGCAACAGAGGACCGGAGGCAATGAACGTTGAAGAATTGAACCATCACTTTTTTTTTTTTTTTTTTTTTTAATAGGATGGAACCGTCTTGGAATTTGTATGGAGTGATTTCGGGAAACCATGAAAACTAAAATCTGAATGTACCTTATGTGTATTTGAATCTGCGTGCACCCGAATATGAGAAGAGCGATTCCGCCCACCTACCAGGCTGGGTGTAAACGTCGTCTTAACTAAAATAATTGCGAATGATAACCGCACTGGTGGATTGAGACTAATGCTGTTAATTTTCATGTGGATTGTGTGCTATTTTCAAAGATATATGCTGTAATATCTTTTTTTAGAACATCAAAGTTAATTTATAATCGTGTTAGGATGAAATTTCAGATACGTCAGGAATTTTCCGGACTTAATTTTAACTTATAATTGGGTTCGGATTCATACTCCATATTACATGAAAATGTCTTAAAAACTGGCTTAACACTTTGTTGTCACTTTATAATTCTATTCTGCAACCCGAACAAACTGATTAGCTTACTGAAACATTTACATAAGATTTTTTTTTTAAATTAATTAATTTATAAACCTAACTAACGAACCAAAACTTAGCAATAACTGAATTTTTAATGTTATATACAAACTGAAGATAAATCGCATCTTAATTTACTTCTCCAATTGTGTAATAGAAAGTTTTAGTAACTGTCTTTTTTTATCGAGACTATTCCTGTTGATCAGTATTGATTGAATTAACGTAGATGAATGTTCAAGACGATATAATGCACATTATCTGTATTATCAAAGGACTATTATGATTTTTTAGCCCACTAAGTTGTATTGTGACTCTGTTTCTAAATAATTCCACAGAACGTATTTATGTAGAAAGATAAGAGGATTATTTAAAGCCGAAATAACACTGTTGCAGCTAAAATAATATCCCATAATTAAAGTATTTTTGTGCTAGAAAAAAATGTCTTCATTAAGAATTACACTCCTGGAAATTGAAATAAGAACACATTGACGCCGGTGTGTAAGACCCACCATACTTGCTCCGGACACTACAAGAGGACTGTACAAGCAATGATCACACGCACGGCACAGCGGACACACCAGGAACAGCAGTGTTGGCCATCGAAGGGCGCTAGCTGCGCAGCGGTTGGGCACCGCCGCAGTCAGTGTCAGCCAGTTTGCCGTGGCATACGGAGCTCCATGTCAGTCTTTAACACTGGTAGCATGCCGCGACAGCGTGTACGTGAACCGTATGTGCAGTTGACGGACTTTGAGCGAGGGCGTATAGTGGGCATGCGGGAGGCCGAGTGGGCGTACCGCCGAATTGCTCAACATGTGGGGCGCGAGGTCTCCACAGTACATCGATGTTGTCGCCAGTTGTCGGCGGAAGGTGCAAGTGCCCGTCGACCTGGGTCCGGACTTCAGCGACGCACGGACGCACGCCAAGACCGTCGCATCCTACGCAGTGCCGTAGGGGACCGCACCGCCACTTCCCGGCAAATTAGGGACACTGTTGCTCCTGGGGTATCAGAGAGGACCATTCGCAACCGTCTCCATGAAGCTGGGCTACGGCCCCGCGCACCGTTAGGTCGTCTCCCACTCACGCCCCAACATCGTGCAGCCCGCCTCCAGTGGTGTCGCGACAGGCGTGTATGTAGGGACGATTGGAGACGTGTCGTCTTCAGTGATGAGAGTCGCTTCTGCCTTGGTGCCAATGATGGTCGTATGCGTGTTTGGCGCCGTGCAAGTGAGCGCCACAATCAGGACTGCATACGACCGAGGCACACAGGGCCAACACCCGGTATCATGGTGTGGGGAGCGATCTCCTACACTGGCCGTACACCTCTGGTGATCGTCGAGGGGACACTGAACAGTGCACGGTACATTAAAACCGTCATCGAACCCATCGTTCTACCATTCCTAGACCGGCAGGGGAACATGCTGTTCCAACAGGACAATGCACGTCCACATGTATCCCGTGCCACCCAACGTGCTCTAGAAGGTGTAAGTCAACTACCCTGGCCAGCGAGATCTCCGGATCTGTCCCCCGTTGAGCATGTTTGGGACTGGATGAAACGTCGTCTCACGCGGTCTGCACGTCCAGCACGAACGCTGGTCCAGCTGAGGCGCCAGGTGGAAATGGCTTGGCATGCCGTTCCACAGGACTACATCCAGCACCTCTACGATCGTCTCCATGGGAGAATTGCAGCCTGCATTGCTGCGAAAGGAGGATATACACGGTACTAGTGCCGACATTGTGCATGCTCTGTTCCCTGTGTCTATGTGCCTATGGTTCTGTCTGTGTGATCATGTGTTGTATCTGACCCCAGGAATGTGTATATAAAGTTTCCCATTCCTGGGACAATGAATTCACGGTGTTCTTATTTCAATATCCAGGAATGTTTTTAGCACCAGTTACATCAGCATATTAGATACAGCTACACAAGTACTTACAATGTTCGAGGTGGATGTGTTTTATGTAAATACACTACTGTCCTGTGAATTCAAGAAACCAGTTGCTGATGTCACCTGTTCGGTATTAGATCGTTAAATGGCCTTATTAGATTTCGACAATCGCTTGGATGACGGATTTTGTCTAAAGTTAGCTCCCATATTTGAATCGAAAAATACGGAATAAAGACATGATAACATATTTCTTAACATAATGCTGTTCTGTCATTATCGCATGCGACTCATTAGTGTAGGGATAATTGACCTCAAATTAAAAATCCAGCAGAAAAATTCTGATGCATTTGATACAGCTGAAATCAATCAAAAAATACAAAAGAAAAAATATTTTATATTGAGATATGATTCAGAGCATATTTTTAAAAGGTGATCGCGGTGTTAACTATGTTTTAAGTCGTGACATACCGTGTGTGTTATACCAAATACTTACCTCTATTATTAAAAGAAGATTGAACTTAAGTTAAAGTAGCATTACTGCTAGGTTTCTGAAAGGAATTAGAAGCGATTTAGCTCTTGAGTGGGACATTCTTCAGAATTCTGCATTTTTATTCAAATTTTTATATGTGGAAGGGAATAGAACTGTCGGTAAGACGTTTCATAGGAATATCAACACCATGAAACTGAGTATTCTGTATCTGCTTTCCTTAACACGAATTTCAATAACTATAGCAGCCTTTACCACAGGAAACTGAATGACAATAGAGTAATAACATCCACATTGGTAAATTCTAAGATCAATTAATGTGCTTGAAAATCTAACATGTATTTCACTGAAGTATACAAATTTTAATACATTAGTAATAGACATAAAATAGTGAACATGTGATTTCTCTCGCACTGTTGTGCTACTTGCAAGAGTGCGTTAATTCTCAACTAATTCTATTTTCGATGCGCCTTTAAGAAATATTCGTGTTATGGGTATATCGAAATAAAATTACAAGCTGAGACACTTGTTTCGAGAAGGAAAAAAGAAAACTAAAACCGAAAATCGTGAACGGAAAAATAAATATTATGTTAACTATTTCAAAAAAAATTAGTAGTTTAGAAAATTATAAAAAGTCTACAAATTCTGTATTAAAAAATAAAAGAGATCTAGAGCTGACTGTTATTAAAAACGACAAGAATCAAGTCACTTTTTGTTTTCAGCAGCGCTTTCTATTCTCGTATTTATGTATCTAGACCTTTAATAATGTACAATCCTTGCACAGATTATATAAATACGCTTTGTACAAGCCTATGAAAGAAATATGATGATATAGCTTTTGAACTATAAGATATTACCAATGAAATAAAATGCAGTTATCTTTGTTGGGTGATCAGAAATGGACGAGGATTTTTAATCTAGCGTGTCTTGTGGATTTATCAACACTACTGCATGAAATTACTACACCACAAATATAAGAGTTAATGTCATTGTCCACTCCAAATCGAATTTCATTTTCTTTATTAAAATACGAAAACAAAATAAAAAATGTTATAATGTTTGTGGATGTTTCTTCTCCTCGTAGCCATATGAAACCTCTGTTTTTAGGGGCCTCGGACTGGAACACTTAGTCACCTTACCCCAACGAATATGAATTAATTTGGCGATATGATAGAGAGATGTTTATATTCTCATATCGCTTTTTTGCCAAATATCTGTTCGTTGCTGGACGAGAAATATCTAGGGCAGTGGTTCCCAATTAGTGGTAAGCGTACCCCCAGGGGTACGTGAGGTTTCTTCAGGGGGTACGCGCGGTAGTCTCTTGGCTAAGGTGATCACTAAAATAATTGAAAAAAATCCACTTTTATCAGCCGAAAGAAACATTACTATCACTCAAATTTATTTTAAGATAAACTGTGTTTGTGTCAATTATATTATTGTAATCCTGAGGTTGTGAGAAGCACTCTACTGGAATGAAGGAAATCATTTATTTATCATTTCAGCTGTAAGGGGTACGCGCGGTTGAGCTCCTTCTTGCAGTGGTACTCGGGAAAAAAATAATTGGGAACCACTGATCTAGGGGATTCTTGTTGCTTCAGTAATTCTGAAATACGAGGTTATTTAAATGCACTAATGAATTAGGTTAAAGTAAACTGTTAAATCATTGAAAAGCCTAATTTTAAGAAGCTTTTTGATGTAACACTACAAAGAAACTTGAAGTGGTACTAGAAAGTATTATAGGACACAGATAACGCTAATTCAAAATTGTTATTTAGAATTCGATTTTTTAAGAATTAGGAGCACAAACAACATTACCTAGTATTCTCATATAGCGTACTGTGTTGTACAAGATCTTTATCGCAACGAAAGTACAAGGAGAACTCATTTATTTATCACAGTCTGGATATGAACGTTGGGTCGGGATGATTTGGGAGACGACTTAATTTTCTACTGAATTTATTTGCAAACGTACTAGTATTCACTTTCTTTTATGGGTGTGGATAAATACTTTGCGATACTTTACTTACAATGAATTAGGGTCACAATGGCACAACAGATCAGACAAAAGGTGCTGTCATGGTTCCTTTAGTGGCCTAATGGTTTAGTTGCTAGGTTTCCGCGTAGATTCCCTATCTATGTATAATGTGAAGTACACCAAAAGGCTTCCATGGTTTTGATTCATTGTTGAATTGTAGGTTGTTTTTACCCGGTAGAACTACGGGGTTAGAGTTGGTAAAGAAGAAAGGAACTGGCCACTCTACCTCGAATACGAGGCGGGAGGGGCCATACAACCTTCAGGTTGAATACCAAGTTTATCTGATGATTTATATCTTCCTTCTGCCTTCCTGCCATTAGGAACTGTAATGCACCAACAGTTATGTCGATTTCAGAGCATAGATGCAAATAAAAGAACCGCTACACTATGGTATAAACTCCCGAGTTTGTCCAGCCTAATTCGGAAGTTAGAACTCAGTATCTTATATCTTTAAACGAGCAATTCTTATATATATATATATATATATATATATTGTATCTCGGAAACGGCTACAACGATTTGGATGAAATTTCATATTTAGTTAAGATTTTGCATTTTAAATTTATCTAAATAGTTGTCTTCCCTGCAAAAACCCAATTTTACAAAATACGAACAATTTTCGCTCTTGGTATCTCGAAAATAGCTCTAACGCCATCTAGTAGATGATTCAGGTACGAGTAAGCATACTAATATTTTCTCTTTAGTTTCAAGGAATTCATATATTTAAACGAATATTTCTTGCATACATTTCTTTGGAGGAATACTAGCACTACATGTTTAATTGTAAAATATTTAAAAAGGAGATTTAAAAAAAAAAGGCTTTGTCAGAAGTGATACTTTACAAAACTTCATTAAAATAATATTGACTGTATATCAAACATCAATATTACTGAAGTGTAAAAAGTTATTATCATTAAATACTACCAGTTTAAATGTAAAACATTTAAAATTTAGATATTTAAAAAATAGATACTAGATTTGTCAAATGCTATTTTTTCAAACTTAAAAAAAATTCTAACGCCACGTTATGTCTACTGTTTTGTCTTTTGTTGTTGTTCGAAATGAATAGGAAGCCTTGTATACTAGCTGATCCGTATTAAAAAATGGCTTTTGTCAGAAGTGATTCTTTACTCTACAAAACTGCTTTGAAAATAATATTAGCAGTTATAACGTAATCATTGTTTACTTTTTGACCGCATGTGTATTTAACACAAACATTAGTATTACCGAATTGTAAAAAGTGGTTTTCAGGGTGCTGTGCAAAGTACGGCCAGTAGAAAAAATTGTCACTTCGGGATGAAAATATGATCAATGCACTACTTAGGCAATAGTATTCAAGAAAAAGTGTACGCAAAGTCGACAAAACAGGTAAAACAAGAGTAATACAATGTAATCGTCGGGTTACATGCGGTATTAGTTAATATGTAGCAGTCATCTTTACCGTGAAAGTGTTGATTTTCAGGGAGCTGTATTAGCGGAGGGAGTGGTTAGGTTTAAACGCAGCCTGGACTTGCATGAAGCCTAATATTCCATGGTGTATCATGGTTTTTGAGTGAATAAGGTGGCTGCAGTACCCAATTCTAACTATAACAAGGCGGCTCGAGACGTCTATTGCAGCTAAGTCAGCAATGTGCCAAACCTTGTTGTATTTAGGTTGAATGGCAGCCTGGACCATAATGAAGCTTAGTGGATTTTGAGTAAAGAAAACAGCTACCACGCTAAATTCTGACTGTAAAAACGTCACAGGCGGTTCAAGATGTCTATAAAGGCATAGGCAGTAATGTGCGTAATTGTATGTTTTGGCGTTAATTACAACTTTGTTACATATTTTAGGCTTTGGGGTACACTTTTCCTTAAAGTGCCAAGGAAGAAGTTAGCCTTATTTTCAACCCGAATTAACAGTTTTTTTTACTAGTCATACAGTAACCGGTTGTCATTAAACACTAGAAGTTTAATTTTAAAACATTTTATGTAAGTAGGAAAGAAATGTATTGAATATATAACAATTATGGAGCAGTCTGACAGCTCAAATGTAATTAGTGGGGAAAAAAAGTGGTTACTGCGCTAGCTCTCAAAAAATTCTGGCTACGATCCCGTGTTCAAATCCCGGTGGGATTATCAAGATTTTGTATTTGATCATATGAACTACGCTGGGGCGTTCTGTGGTTCGGAATCAACGTTAAATTGTAAGTCCCAGAGGAATGGAACTGGTCGTCCTACCTCTGATATAATGGCTTAGTAAGCCTCCTTTTGGAGGATCAAACCAACCATCAAGGTTAGGTTTTTATAATGTCTATATATTTAATCTGTCCAATCTAATACTATTATATGAGCAACTCTTGTAAATAGATAAAACTAATTGCTCACAAACTTCTATTACGATTTTGATGAAATCTTGCATACTGAACAAAAATCGAAAGATGCCGAACGAAGATCGGTCACCCAGCTACTATTCAATATCATGTAATACTCTCTTAATGAACTGTTTTGCAATATTTTAATCGATGACTTTCTTTCTTTAATTTCGATCGTAGATACATAGTTGTCATTGGTTTTCTTTTTTTATAAAAAAAACTACTTTCTTAGTAGTGCAGTATTTGGTCACAACAGAAGAATCCATTTCTTGTGGCGTATTAAGCTAAGCAATTTACGGTAAATCCTTTGCACTGTGTTACTTTATAAAATGCAATAAAAATTATTACTGTTGTTTATTTTAATAAATATTGCTAGGTTAAAAAATGTTATTTGAATGGTATATGTACTTTAATTTATACTAATAGATCGGTCATAGAGAGCTTCAGTCTGAAAAAGCTGGAACAAAGATTCAATAATAAAGAGAACAGGATATATAAAATAATAAACACGTCACTATGTTTCATCATGTGCGTAAAGGGAAATACTTTTATGTTGTAGTTTATTTCTCTGGTGTAACAACAGAACCAGCTACTTGCTACCCCGCCGCGTAGTGGGGAGGTGTCGGCCGTGTGTCGCGGGACTGCCTACTCCGTGTCGCAGTCAGCTCAGGGGCTTGCTATGTGAGGAATGTGGCTGGGCGTTCCTTCCGTTGGCTGCGCCCTAAGGCCAGCCGCACGAGTTCCAAGCTGTGGCTCCACTTAAAGCACGCTCACTGCTATAAAGTTCGACGCGCTGGTGCTGCTTGTTTACACAATGGTTACAATTTACCAAACTTAATTGTTGTCCAATGGACGATATCAGAAGATGATAGCCATGGTAATAGTGTCTAGATGAATGCTTCTGGTTGGTATGGAGCTAGTGTCAATAAATCCAGGTTTGTATCATCAGCTTGGGGACGACTGGAACAATAGCGTAATGGAAAAGGAAGGCGATGTCGACATTGATGACTTAGGAGATCCTGTTTTGAGGACAGAATTTAATAAAGCTCTGAATGACTTGAAACCAAATAAGGCAGTTGGAATTGATGAGTTCCCTGCAGAACTTCTTAAATCCCTAGGAGAGGAAGGAATCGATAGATTATTCAAGCTGATATCAAAAAGTTATGAAACAGGAGAAATTCCAACTGATCTTTATAAAAATATCATCTTCAAACTTCCAAAAAAAAGACAAGCCAACAAATGTGAGAATTATCGCATCATTAGTCTAACATCACATGCTTGAAAATTATTGACCAGAATAATATACAGAAGAATGGAAAGGATAGTAGAAGACATAGTAGGTGAAGATCAGTTTGGGTTTAGGAAAAATCGCGGTACAAGGGAAGCAATTCTGGCTTTAAGATTAATACTTGAAGGGCGGATCAAGAAAAACAAAGACACTTTTATGGCATTTGTTGATTTAGAAAAAGCTTTTGATAATGTCAGGTGGGACAAGATGTTCAAAATTTTAAAGAAGTCATGTCTAAAGTATCGAGATAGAAGAATACTTTATAAACTGTATAAGAATCAAGTGGCTGCAATAAAAGTAGAGAATCATGAGAGACAAGCATCAGTTAAAAAGGGCGTGAGACAAGGTTGTAGTCTATCCCAGTTAATATTCAACTTGTATGAAGAGGAAGAAATGAAGAAAGTAAAAGAAAAATTTTCATGTGGCATAAGTGTTCAGGTAGAAAAAATTAGTATGCAACGATTTGCTGATGACATTGTCTTGTTAGCAGAAAGGGCTGAGGACATTGAGAAATTACTGAATGGCATGAGCAAAATACTGAAGGAAGATTTTGGACTAAATATAAATCAAAGCAAGACTAAAGTGATGAAAGCAGAAATGATACTAATCAGTGTAGATTAAATATAAAAATAGGATCGGATGCAATAGGAAAAGTAAATGAATTCTGCTACTTGGGAAGCAAAATTACAACCGATGGCCGAAACATGAATGATGTTAAAAGCAGAATAGCACTAGCAAAAAGAGCCTTCATGAAAAAGAGAAATCTTTTAGTTTCAAATATTGATCTAGTAATTAGAAAAAACTTTTTAAAACTCTGTGTGTGGTGCACAGCACTTTACGGTAGCTAAACATGGACTTTAGGAATACCGGAAAGAAGGAAAATTGAAGCATTTGAAATGTGGTGCTACTGAAGAATGATGAAAATTATGTGGAGAGACAAAGTAAGAAATGAACGAGTTTCGTAAATGATGGGTGAGGAAAGATGTTTGATGAAGAAGCTTACAGAAAGAAGAGACAGGCTGGTAGGTCATATTTTGAGATATGCTGGATTGGTTAATTGAGGACATGGGCTGTAGGGGATATGTAGAGATTATGAGGTTAGCACAAGACAGTAAGGGATGGAGGATTCCATCAAACCAGTCGAAAGACTGATGAAAGCAAAAAAAAAATCATCAGCTTGATCTCTTCATTTTTAACAGTTCAATTTAAGTTTTGTCAGAAACTCCCGTAGTACGCGCAAAGCAAGGTTGACTGCAAAAAGTCGCATGAATATCCTGCACCATTATTATGAGTATCATTTGCACTGTATTCATCATCAACAAGTTTACAGCTACTGGCTGGATCTGCTTTGTGTACAAGCCTCTCCATTTTCTTCTGTCTTCCCTCAATCTCTCCGTCACCTCCTTGGACAAGTCTTCTTCTATCTTCGTGCACACCACATTCCTGTCAGCTATTTATCCCAAGATCTTCCTCTGAGTCGTTAACCATACATCTTCATTGATGAGGATTTTCTTGTGGTTCTCTGGTCCTCCATTCTTTTTACACGCCCATACAATCTTAATCTGGCTTTCTATATCATTCTCTTTAGGGGTCCCTCTTTTACTGAATGTCTTATCATTTCATTCCTTATCCTGTCAATTCTGGTAACATATATTCTGCCTCTTAGAAATTTCATTTCGCTTTCTTGTATGCTGCTACTGTCCAACTTCTTCACTGTTTAAGTTTCAGCACCATAACTTATTACAGGAACGCAGTATGTCCGATAGATTAACCGCTTTACTCTATAACACTTTCCATGTACTTGAAAGTGTTTGCACTGTATTTTTTTCTCGATATTTTTGTTACCTTGCTACACTAAAAGACTCATTTCGACACTACAAGAATTATGCTGCCGGAATTCCAGATGCAAATTTCTTTACTGACGTATAAAACACAGCTAGCATTACATGCTGCGGAAGTGTCTGCATAGAATTGACGTGCATTCTCAATAAGCAGCAAAATTCAATTGTTCTCATGCTCTCGACTCAGCCTGATTTGTTACTACGGTATTTCATACGGGATACTTTTGTGGGTGGTTTACATTTTTCCGATGGCTAATCATCCGGAAAAGTATGGTAATTGGAATTATAAAACATAAATTAGTTACACATTTTGAAGTACAGAAATGTGTAGAATTTTCATTTCCAACACGGCGAAACTCTCCCAGTCTCCTACATAACTAACAATTAAAATACCAGTATTCATCGAAAGATATAACTGGAATATTTAGAGAAAAATATGCTAACTATTCGCAATCAGTATTACAGAATGAGGGCTATAACTGGCCTAAATGACTAAATTCCTGAGCTAATCGGCCATATTAGTAAATAATAGCCAATCAAAGTTCTCCATACACCCGATATCCTACGAATGTATTGACAGAAATCAGATATTTTACTCTGAATTATTACCTCACAATTTTCTTCTTATCATATATATTTCACTAGGGCAATGTACTTCTCTTGCCGATAGTTTTTTGCCGTAGTTTGTAACAATATTAGTTTTTTTAATATATCATGCAACTGCTCATGCACTTTTATTTTTATTCGTAGGAATTTTGCCTCATTCTTCAAAGATCCATCTAGGATGAATAACTCCTGCAAATTTACATATTGTTTACCATTTTAAACGTGTACATGTTTCCGAAGCATGTTAAATATTTATGTTGGTATAATATTCTCTTTTGGGGTTCACCGAGCATGGTGGTGTAACGGTTAGCGTTCTCGCCTCGCATTCAGGAGGACGCCGGTTCGAATCCCAGTCCGGGCGTCCAGTTTTGGGTTTTCCATGGTTTCCCAAATCACTCCAGGCAAATGCCGGGATGCTTCCTTCAAAAAAAGGCCATGGCCGCATTCCTTGCCCCCCATCCTTGCCTGTCTCTAAAGACCTCGCTGTTAAGAGACGTTAAGCAGTTAAAAAAAAAAAAAAGAGAGATTGGGGTTCCTTTAGCACTACAGCTTATCTTTTCATCAACAGTGAAATGCTTACACACAAGCAAAGTTTCGGAAAAAGTATGTCAGCATCTCAATATCTCAACGGGTTTTACATCTATTGTTAAGGATGTTATTAAAAAGATACTCCAATGAAACATAGAAGGAAATTCAACTATTTTTTATTGTTTGCGCAAAAAATATCTCACAGTGCTTAATCATTCTCATGTATCGGCGTAGTAAATATTTTATGTTTAATGTTATTAACATTTGCTTTTAGAGTCTTGCGTGTGTTAATCCTCGCATTGCTTGCTGTGCATGAATAAATAATTCAGTTTGCAATTTCTGTGATATTTCACTACTGTTTCTTCATGCGCAACGCTAAAGCATGATGTTTATTGACCTCCGCTCGGTTTGCATCCAGCGCGATGTCGTAGAGTTCAGAAAATGAAATGGTAAAAATACTAATAAGATATGCTGAAAAAAATAAAATCTGAATATGTATATTGGTTGTTCTTAATTATTTCATGATTTTGTAACTCTACTTTTGTGGGTTTTAATTACCAAGGCAACAAGGCTGAGTCTCCGGGATATATCTTCTCATAACATTCAAATGATCAGCATAGTCCAAATATTACGACCAGAGTTTAGGATCTGAAGTTAATCATGTAAAATAAGTATATGATTCGTTTCTAAAGCGTTTCTGAGCAGTTAGGCGATATGGTTAATTGATTATATTGCAAAACACGTGAGGTTATTTAGGAAACTTTTCATTTGAGTCCATATTTGTTGTGAATTCAGAAAATATAGATTGGTTAATTACTTTACGTATATTACGGAGACATACATTAAAGTACTTGAAGTCGCTGGCTGTGAATCCTCGACGAAGCTTCTGTTATTGTTGTCATTTTTTAAAGTTGCTCAGGATAATAACTGAACTGAAAAATTGATTAACTAACAGCCATGTATATGATGATTTTGTAGTACTTAAATTTCAGAACAGCTACTTAGCATTTTTTTTTAGATTGCTGACTATTTCCAGCAATTTATAGTTCGAAAAGTGAATCTGTCTGTTTAGCGAGCTCGGTTATAGTCGTCTAGTTTCGGGCCTCTGATATTTTGACATTATCATATTGGTTCTTCTGATTCAGATCCAGAATGCCTGTAAGTAATCCTCTGGACTAAGTTTTATGAATGTGTTGTTATTAAAAGTTTTGTATAGAAAACATAAATGTTTTTAAACATGTTTATTTAATTCTTATTCACAAGGAAGAAGACATACAAAACGAAATGACTGACATTACGACCGTTATTTCCTGTACAATAGACTTAGAAAAAATGATTTAGAATTTGAACATGACAAAATGATGAAGACACCGAGAAGATGGGCATCTTAAGTAGTTTAAAGTGTACAGAAAGATAGTTAAAGGACGTGTCGATTCATTTCTTTATTTTTATTTTTTTAAATGTGCCAAATAAAGTAAAAATTTAGAGATTTTATTAGTTAAGTAAAATCAAACTAAACAACTGCGCGAAAAAGTAGCCGCAAAGAATCAATAATCATCAATGAAATACATTCACCGGCAATATTTACTTAATTGATATTGGTATGGCTACGCCTCCACACTCAAATTCATGGCCGTTGTATTTCGTCATCAAAAATAGGAAAATGTGTTTGTAACACAATGAGATTAGTACCAGAAACCCAATACCGATAAATTAAGGTGATAGCTAACATGCGCTGACCCTATGTCGTTGTCTTTGGCTCATGTGCCAACAGTTGGTTGAGAGTAATGGGGCTTTACGGACTCTGTCCGCTTTATTCTGACTGGAGGGAAGGGTGGCCGGCTTTCCCTTTTGACCATTCAGGCGGGTAAATATTCAGAACGAAACGAGAGATGCTCGACTGCCCCTGTTGCAGCCTCAAAGCGAATTTGTTTCACTGCATGAAACGAACACACAAAAGTCGTATGCACGCATACCCGCACTCTGCCTCTGGATTTTCGGTGCGCAGCAGAAGCCAAGCTGGAGCGTCAAAGACTGTTCAGTCATACGAGCTGGAACTTCCGACTACTTAATAAATTTATACAAGTGCCACCAACGTGAATGCGATTTTCTCTTTGACATTAAAGACAGGTATCTTCATAAATATAAAACTGAATTGTTCGCTGACCCGTAAATATTTGTTAGTACTTCTGACTTTATACAGCAAAAGTTTTTTTTCATTTTTCGTCATATTACATTAGTTACATATTACTGTCACCGTCAGCCAGTTTATACCAGTTATTCAAAGAGTTCATCTATTAGATGTATTCTGGTTTGAAGACCTGACATTTCCGTTTCATTCCGCGAAGATACTCAGACAGATTTATCTATTTAAGTATTAAACAACTAACTTAAGATCCTTTTGAAAGCTGCGTACATAACCAAGTTCAAAACACAATCTACAACATTAAAGATTTTTATAGCAAGAATTAGCACTACAGAAATCGGAGAGTAAGTATCCATAATTATCGTTTTAATGCCCCTATAGTAAAAATATTTATGCTTCTTTATATATGTAGATAATTAATCGTCAGAATAAACAAACATCCACTAGCCTGAAACGAGCATGTATTTACATTGAATTATTTAGTTTGATTAAAATATTTTGATTTAGTGACAAACGCGAGTAAATATTTGCATGTGTTCAGTGTTTATAACAGTTTTATATTCAAATAAGCACGAACAAAAAAAATCATTTACTTGTGTATAATTGTAAACTACAGAAGTTACTAAAATTACCCGACAGATATCTATTCAGTGAAGAGTGGAGGTTTCACAGATACGAGGTATATATGTTTCTCCAAAGCAACGACACTTCAAAAATTCCGATGGTAACAAAATGCGTGGATCACGTTTAACATTGAATCTTACATGCACCGCATCGCACTAGCTGCAGGGGATACTTTGTGGTTCGTTTCTTTGTGTGTTGAGAGGGTACACGGGTATTAAAACTTCTTAGCCTGTTATATAACATCACTCTTATTAGGATCTATCGATTATGTGTATAAAAAATTAGTGTCGAGTAGTACGATGACCTGTATGTGCCTGATGCTAAAATTAACAATTTTGGTTTATGCGCGTCAAACGTCAACTCAAAATATAAAAACCATATGCACTTGTTAATAACGTCTGATTAATAGTCCAGTGTTAGCCTTGAAACTGTATAGTGAGAGAGTTTATGACATTAGGAATGCGAGAAAGTCGACGTGGCGGCACAATTTTTTGAGCGCAGTTCAGTTCATCACTGCGAACGGATGTTTTATACCGTTTTATGGATACGCGTCAACCGATAGCGTGCATTCTTAGTTTCAGTGTAAAGAGAGAGCGAGTGGAACAAGTAACGTAAGGTATTACTTTGTGTACATTAGAGGATTTGAGTGATATTCACGAACAGGATTCGGAGAGGCTTGTAGTATTTGGATACTGCCTCTGTGTTACAAATACGCAGTAGCTGTAAAGAGTATTGATACTCGTTTTGACATTTCCAGTTAAATACTCAAGTGAAGGATAAAATCTGTTCGGGAACAGCAAGGACTACCTGAGTGGTTTGTATAGCGTGAATCATAGGGGAGTGGAGTGAGATTTCCGCGTAGGCAGTTTCGAGGGTATTGCCTAGTTTGCGGGAAAGCAGTATCCGAAGCTTTCATTTATTAAGAGGTAAGTTACCGAGCGTGGTGGTGTTATTTCGGAATGGTGCCGTAAATGGCAGCTTACACTTAACTGTAAAAAGTGCAAGGCAATGCAAATAATTAATAAAAAAAAAACCGTTTGCTCACGAGTACAAAGTTAACAATTCAGTTGTTGACACGGTCACTTCACTGAAGTATCTAGGCGTAACAGTACAAAGCAACATGAAATGGGACTTGCAAATAAATTCCGTCGTAGGCAAAGCTAATTCTAAACTACGTTTTATAGGTCGTATTTTGAGAAGCTGCAATGCTCACGCACAGGAAATAGCGTACAAAACACTAGTGCGTCCGCATTTGGAATACTGTTGTGCAATTTGGGATCCGTATCGCAAGGGATTGATTGACACGTAAGAGAAAGTACAGAGGAGAGCCGCTCGATTCGTGACCGCTAGTTACAGTCCTTATGTGAGTGTCACAGAGCTGATACGTGGGTTGGGCTGGGATTGTTTGGCGGACAGACGACGTCGTTTTCGTTTAAATTTGTTGGAGAATATGCGAAAATCTCTAATTTACGAATGCAACGAAATACTTCTTCCGCCAACCTATTTGGGTCGCAATGACAGAAGGGATAAGATTCGAGATATAAGATGCCGTACTGATACATTTATGTATTCTTTCTATCCTCGTTCTATTCGGGATTGGAATACTCTAAAATAGGATTGGTGCTTAGCACCCTCTGCCACCCACAGTAATTGTGAATTGCAGAGTATAGATGTAGATGTAGATGTAGAACGCCTAGTGTTCTGGCCTCGCATTCGGGAGGACGGCGGTTCAAATCCCTGTCCGGGCATCCAGATTTGGGTTTTCCATGGTTTCCCAAATCACTCCAGGCAAATGTCGGGATGCTTCCTTCAAAAGGCCATGGCCGAATTCCTTCCCATTCCTTGGCCCCCCCCCATCCTTTCCCGTTTCTAAAGACCTCGCTGTTAAGAGACGTTAAGCAGTAAAAAAAAAAAAAAAAAAGAAGTCAAGTTTGGTGATAAATACTACTGACGTATTTGTAATAACAAAAGTCACATACATAATATCCATCAAGCTGCTGGCTGCAAGTATAACAGCAAAATCCAAATAAATCACAGTATGAGAGGGAATACATGGTGGTTAGTCCAAATGAAAGACAAGATAAATTGTGATGTGGGGATCTGCTAACAGGTCTCACTTGTAATTCTGATTTACTGAAGTCCCCCTCATAGATTACGAATTTTCTATAAAAACTGTCAGAAATTTGGGTCTATATTAGACAGTAAAGTTGTCAGTAATACGACTGTATTTATCACGGAGCTAATCCGTTGGTTAAGCTAATGAGATCTTCTTGTTCGAGTAGTACTATTCTAAACAATACAACTGTTCCAGCCAGCACTTCTACGAATGTGGTCCTTCATGATTGGTAAAAACACATCGATACGAACGTTGTCCAATTCAAAAGAAAATTTACGGCATTGTAATTACGCTGTTTTGACGCTTTAAATTATTTTATGCTCTAATTTCTGAAATTTTTTGCGTTCAACTTTTGTTTTGAAAGATTTAATTTTGTTTTAATAAAACGACGAAATATTGGCTTGCATTAAAATTGTCGATAAGGAACTTTCATATTAACTTACATTTTCTTCTGAGTTTCCTTTACAGTATTGTCATCAAAAAATTCTTCCTTGATAGTTATATAATCAAATTTCCAAATAATCAACGTTATAAATATGAATAATATTGTGTATAAATTAGTCATGGGTGTTGAACCCGTCACAATGGCGTCCATTGTAAAAAGCAGTCGATTTAATAAATCATTTGAGATAGGGAGCTTCACTAATGATCATGCTAATATTGAATTATAAATTTGTAATCCAGACTGAACCCATCACAGGTTATGTTCGTGCAGATGTCATGTAAATGTTTCTGCGTGCGTACGTCTTTTCTTCAGACACACGCTGTTCCATACGAGCAAGAATTACTCTGTTCATTGGGGCCTGTGACATATATTTTGTATTAAAACTTTTTGCCATATAAATACTATATTCTAAAACTGTGAACATTTTTCGTGTTTTATATCTATAAAATAAGTTTAAATGTTTATTTTTCCTCACAGTCTCACTTCAAACTGAAACCAGAGAATATGAACTATCCGTTACGTGAATGCCGGATTTTACGAGGTGCATTCAAGTTCTAAGGCCTCAGATTTTTTTGTCCATACTAGAAAGAAATAGAACCATGTGCATTGTTTTAAAATGAGTGTGCACTTGTTGTTAATAAGTGACAGAGATGGCAGCACTGTACGACAGGTGGAACTCTAACGGCAGCATCTAGAATGAGAACTGTTTTAGATACTAAAAATGGCAATATTTTCCTTACTTGAACAGAGTGCAATCATTCGTTTTCTGAATTTCCGTGGTGTGACACTAACTGAAATTCATCGACAGTTGAAGGAGATATGTGGTGATCGAGTTATGGATGTGTCGAAATTGCGTTAGTGGGTGCGACAGTTTAATGAAGGCAGAACATCGTGAGACAACAAACCAAAACAACCTCGGCCTCTCACAAGCCGGTCTGACGACATGATCTAGCAAGTGGAGAGTCTTGTTTTGGGGGATCGCCGAATGACTGTTGAACAGATCGCCTCCAGTGTTAGCATTTCCGTGGGTTCTGTACACACAATCCTGCATGACGACCTAAAAATGCGAAAAGTGTCCTCCAGGTGGGTGCCACGAATGCTGACGGACCACAACGCACCCGCACATCGGGCTAACGTTACGCAACAGTTTCTTCGTGAAAACAACTTCGAAGTGATTTTTGATGCTCCCTACATACCTGACCTGACTCCTAGTGACTTTTGTCTCTTTCTAAAAATGAAAGACACTCTCTGTGGCCGCACATTCACCAGCCGTGCTACTATTGCTTCAGCGATTTTCCAGTAGTCGAAACAGATTCCTAAAAAAGCCATCACCATGGCCATGGAATCATGGCCTCGACTTTGTGAAAATTTGTAGGTCTGCAGGGTGATTACGTCAAGATGTAACATCAGTTTCATAGTTTTCGGGTGAGTAGTTAGAAAAAAACTCGGAGGCCTTAGAACTTGAATGCACATCGTACAAGTTTTCACAGCTTCGTTCCCTATTCAGCTTGGCACACATTCTCGGCTATCACCGCGGGAAATTTCGTTCATATGAATTTAATTGGTATCAGTGTGCTGTTGTTAATTCGCCTTTGACCTCTGTATTCCTCTTTTAAATTTATTTCTATACTTGGAAATAGATGGGTAGAGGCCAGTTCAGAGAACACAACATACCAAAACCGTGGTATGCGGTTTGGGAATGCAAGTTCGTATCTAATCCGAAAATAATACCTCTAGATAACCAAAGCATCAAATAATTAGTTACGGCAGCGACGTTCGCGAATTTTTGCGTGCAGAGGGAGATCTCGTACACCGCTATTTTGTATTCGTTTCGCTACTTCTGGGAACTTCGACACAATATAACATCTGGTGGGCGAAATCTTATAATGAAATGTTTCTCAGGCAAGAGTGTCTTAGAGAAGATGAATTTTAGAGAAGTGTCCAAGGTGCAGCATCCAAACAATTTAATGTAAGGAAAAATAAGAATAAATAGTTGGAAATGGTACTTCTAAAAAACAAATTTAGACATAATGAGATATTTTCGACCTATTTGATTTATAAAAGACCTAAAATTGTTAATGATATAATAAACAGCATTAGATGGGAACCGAAAACAAGTAATGAACAGGGTCATTAATTCTACAAACTGTGACACACCAGTACGCGTTGACTGCTGGTTATGTTTAGACGTCTACTTGGTTGGTGCCTTTTGTGCAATAACAGTAACCGTATTCGAAGAAATGAAACTCCTACAGGAAACCGCTTGCACGCAGACACTTCAAAACTCTAAAACGAATACGTATCAAATGCTAGGAGCTTAATCTCAAGGTATTAAAATGGTCTTTGCGACACCAACGATGTGATTCCGGAATTGTAATGGACCGTTGGTATTACATTCTTAAATTTGTAAAATTTAATTCAATTAACTTACGCGCCTACAAGTCCTGTTAACAGGGATGAAAAACTAATATTCACTAGAAAGGCTTCACTACAGTAAATCAATTGTATTACGTAGGACAACGGTATGTGACCAATAAGATCTGTTTAATTAATATCTGTCAAAAATAAGAATTTTGATCAGCTAAGATCCAAATTTATTTTTTCGCAAAAAAAATCTCTAAAAATTGACTCAATATCATAGAATTATAATACATCAATAAACTTTTCTGAACTGTTTCTGCTTTCCTAAACTACTACATGAATTCTTTAATTATATCTTTCATGTGTAAGCTGTGCGACAAGCACCTACTTCCCACTAAGCTGAAAGCTACTATCACTGCTCAGTTTCTTGGTCAAGTAATAATCAAATTACCGGGCAAGCTAGAGACAAGTAATACTTGCTATTAGGGAAGGAAGGCCGCTGGTTGGTAGGCTCACCACACAAGATTCGGCGCTCGTAATTAACCCACGTTCCGCGCACAAAGACGTCCTTTAATTAAATTGCGGCTTGCAAGGCAGGCAGCCTACTCCACAGGATGGACACCCCCGCAGCGCCATCTGCCCCGTGCGGTCGAACCACTCTCACTGTCAGAGCTCCACCGCCTGCAAAGTCATCACTTTGTCGCTCTCACTCAATCAACGTTGCTGTGGGAATATCTAAGAAGTGAAAAATTTGACTCTTGCACCCTAAGAGTACTACACACATATTGAGTATTAAATTCAACTCGCGAAAATAAAATTGTAAAAACTAATTCATTGAGAAGTGATTTTTAAATCGAATGTATTGTTTGTTTTTCGAATTTATCTTTCAAATATCACTTACAAATTACGATACAAACCTTAATTGAAAGTAATTTTACAGTCTTTAAAAAAGTTTAGAAAAAAATTAGTTCGAGATTAAGGAAATTCTCTATGGACTCTTTGTCGAAACAAATTATCTGATGAAATATAATTTTTTTTTAAATTACTCATTTGTGTATTGTAAGATATTCACAATTTACAAGCGATGCATATTGATTTTTTTAATAAATATGGGTATATGTAGAAACGTATGACAAAGTAACTGTCACAGTATGCTTAGGTTGCATGCGAGAGGTGCAATCAACCGTCCTTGGGCCATAAGTCTCTGTGAAAGGGAAAGGCCGCCACTACCTGCCTTGTCTATTGTATTGTGGTGTAAGGCGGAGTGTACCCTCCTAGCTGGCTACATTGAAGCTGACATGAATGAAAACACCCCAGCAAGTCGAGATTACGTGTATCTGAATGACTGGGACGAATCGGCAGGCGTGCTAAATTCAGAATTTTGCGAATCTATGAAAACACTCAAGAGACTATAATGAATTCGTGTTAAACAAAGATTTGCTGGGTTAAGGTTTTGGCATGCAGAAAGGAGAATCGCTCTGTAGAAAGAAGTAAGAGGCCCGATAAACAAAATTCTAGGAAAAGTCTTCATGGAAGATTTGCATCCAGCCTATCACGCTTATAAGGAAAGAAGAGATTTTGGTTGACTGGGGGAATAAAAGTGTTTAGCCACTAGGAAAGTTGGCCTAACAATATTAGAGGCAAATTGAATCTGGATCTTATAAGCCAAAAGAACGACTAGCGAAAAAACTGGGAGATACAGGACGTCATGGAGTCGTTGGGAAACTTCACTTTCTAGTGCCCCAACTCCGTATGTGAACGGACGAGACTCCAAGTGGGTACAGCTGAAAGCGACCAGTCAAGGAGTGGAATTTAAAGGATGGTGTGGCTGGTTGGTGTTAGTGGCGAGGCAGAGAAAACATTTCAAAATCTTCAGTAGTTCATTTACCTGAATTTTCCAAAGTTCACGCTTCACTCCCACAAAGTGCTGCCGTAAATACATTCAGTTTTAGAATCTTGTTTCTGAGTCCTAGGTCAGTGTTTGAAACTGAAATATTTTTATTTTTCAAATATGCTCTTTTAGTTCGTGCTGCTTGCTTTTAAAATCTTTCTTGCTTCGGTCATCGGCTGCAATTTTACTTCCTAAGTGACAGAAGTCACTTGTTTCCTCTATTAAATTTCATGGTGTTTTACATTTAATCTGCTATCAGATCAGTAAGGTATATTCCATCACAAAAGACTACCATCTAACACAAGTCATCCAGTGCTTACTACAGAAGGTTTTACGTCACCCTCCATAATAAGAAGAGTCGATGGAGAACTCAGAAGAATGGCCTCCCTCAGGGTAGTGTGCTGGCCCCGCTCTTGTACAACATATATACAAATGATCAACCAATTATTCCTGGAACAAGAGCATTCATTTATGCTGATGACACAGCAGTTGCAGCTCAAGGCACAACCTTTGAGGCGGTGGAGGTGAAGCTGACAACAGCTCTTGAAGATATGGCCAAGTATTATGATGCTAATCACTTGAAGCCCAACCCTGGAAAAACACAGGTCTGTGCATTCCATCTGAGAAACAGAGAAGCCAGAAGGAAGTTGAACATCAACTGGAGGGGGCAACAACTACTACACTGCGATACACCTAAATATCTAGGAGTAAAGCTTGATCGATCTCTCACATTCAAAACCCATTGTGAGGATCTGAAACTTAAAGTATCTGCCCGGAACAACATCATCCGGAAACTTACAAGTACCTCCTGGGGAGCACATACAAATGTGCTTCGTACATCTGCCCTGGCACTTACTTTCTCTGCAGCAGAATACTCAGCACCAGTTTGGCAAAACTCTGCACATGCTAAGCAGGTTGATATAGCATTGAATGATACTGGTCGCATTGTAACAGGTTGCCTAAAACCAACTCCTATTAGTAAAATATACCAAATCATGGGTATAGCACCACCTGACATTCGTAGGAAAACAGCTGCAGAGAGGGAGAAGAGGAAACAAGAAACAGACCCCAGACACCCTTTGTTTGGACACGAACCTCAACCCACAAGGCTGAAGTCAAGGAAGAGCTTCGTACAATCAACTACAGCCATAACATCTTCTACTGGAGCGCGCCGTCTAGAACTATGGCGAAATTCGTTGCCTGAAGAACAGTGGAGGAACATCAAAGAGGCACCGGCTGCAGGATGTAATCAGCCATATGCTATATGGAAGGCTCTAAACAGATTAAGAACTGAAGTGTCCCGATGTAAATATAATATTAAAAAATGGGGGTACACTAATGACAACGATCTATGTGAATGTGGTGAGCTTCAGAACCCACAACATCTTCTGATATGCAGGAATCTCCCTGAAACCTGCAATATCGACGACCTTTACAGGGCAAACGAGAAGGCCATCAAGATTGCGGAATTCTGGTCACATTCTATATAATTGTGTTTATAGTTTAATATTAATTAATTAATGTTATTTGTTTTTTCAACTTGTTATGTCCTGGACACGAGAAATAAATAAATTACTTTTGTCTTGATTTGATTTATATTTCGTTCAAATTCTTCACAGAGTATTTTTTTATTAATATTCTAGCACTTGTTTGGTAATATTTTCGTTTGCAAATCGCCACACTTTGATTGTTTTTCCTTGCACACCTAGTCCACATTAAAATTTTTCTTTAAATTTCTTGATCGATTCCTCTAAGAAAACGCTGAATATTAGTAGCAGACTACAAACCTGTTACTGATGGTTGAATCTCGTGATTCTTTACTTTTATATCAACCGCTTGATGTTTATATGGATTATAAATTATTCTTCAATTTCAGTATTGAAGATTTTAATTCTTTAAAATTTTGAAACGTTGTCCTATCTAACAGTATCAAACGTTACTCTGTGGTCCGCAAATGTTAAAACTTGTTTTTCTTGATGTACCCTTTCATCATTATTCATGAAATCATAATAGCTTCACTTGTGCCATAGTTTCTCCTAAACCTAACTTGATCTTCACTTAATATTTCTTTCACTTTCATTTCTAATCTTCTTTATGCTATTCTAGTCGGTAAGTATGAAGCATGAAATGCGAGAAGTATTGTGAGATAATTTTTATGTTTATCAGCTTTGTGTTCAGATGTGTAAAAGTTATACGTTTAACAAAATTATCTCACCTGTTTCGTAACGTATCATTTTAAATAACATTTTGATTACTTCTTTTTTTTAAAGTTTTCCAGAAATTTTGTCGCGCCTTAATACCTTATTTAAGTTCACAACTTTCAAAGCTGTGTGAAGTTCTTCTCTTATAACAGGTTCTCCTAAATCTTCAATATCAACGCCGCCTTTCGTTCCTTCACACTGATGTAAAGACCATTCTCATCATACAATTTTTGTATCTATTCCTTCCACTTGTTTGCTCTTTCCTCTCAATTTAACAAGGGTTTCCCATCATTACCTTTTAATTTTTATAAATCTTTTCTTCATTTTTCCAAAACTATGTTTAATTTTCCTGCATTTCATACCTAGTTTAACTACGACCATTTCTTTCTCTACATCTGCTCTGCTTGTTTCTTGTAGGAAATTTTCGTTAACTTTCTTGCATTTTCAGTTCATTCGTATACTGTACTGCTATCTTTCAGCTTCTTCCTGAGAATTTATTTTGTGATCAAAGTTTTCGACCAGCTTCTTCCCTAAATGCCAATGCTTCTGTGCTAGCTTTGATTATCACTCTGTTCAGGAAATTTTACTCTTCTCAATTGAATTTATTTCACAATTACTTCTTAGATACAAATTTTCAATATCAGAAAATTTATCTCTCACATGAGACTCTTTCAGTTTTCTAATTTCTAATTTTGTTTTGCCTGCACTTCTTTATTCTTAAATTTCAGACTATCATTCATAACTATCAAATTGTGTTGAGAGTTTATATCAGCTCCTGGGTATGCACTGCAGTGTAGAACATATTTTCTGAATCTTTGTTTAACCGTATTTCTAGCTGTATCTCTTGGACGCTTCCATGTGTGTATGGTTTTTGCATGATACATAAATAGCCCATTTTAATTTTACCAGCTTTTTATCTCTTTTATTTTCTATCAACCTGCTTCCTCACTCGCAACTTTTTCTATACAAAAAATCATACAATATTTTCTTCTTTTCCTTCAACTACTAATGCCTTCCATTCTTCCAAGGATATTAGATTTTCAGCGAGCGTTGTGGGTGAGCGATAACGTTCTGGCCTCACATTCTGGGGGATGCGGGTTCGAATTTCCGTCCAGCTATCTAGATTATGGTTTTGTATGTTGTCCTCAAATCACTGTAGGCGAATGTAGGGATCGTTTCATTCAAAAGGCTATGGTCTAATTCCTTCCCGTTCCTTGCCTCCAGTCCTTTCTCTCCTCTAATGACCTCGTAAAGCAGCAAAAAATAGATTTTCGTAGCCCTTCACGTATCAAATTAATTCCTCATTTTCAGCAAATGTTTTCTCTTTTCCGTCATCTGTTTACGAGTGTTGAACTGTGTGCTAATTTTTCCACATTCCCCACATCTGGAATCCTACGCTTCCCTCCATCTAATCCGACGCTATTTAATATAAATAATTCCGTCTCTCTTTCTAAGTATTCTGATCAACCAGCCTAAGCACTCTGAGTAAATTAGGAGGTTGGCATGGCTGCATGTAGGGAATACTCTTTCTGCTCTCGTGTTTATTGCATTAGTACCTAAAAATTATAACATTAGAGATTTTTCTGTTTAATAATTACTTGAATAACAATGCAGTAAATATAGACAAACTGGTTTCTGCAAAGATATTTTCGCACCTAGGAACAAATGTTTTCTAAATAGAATGTAAGAAAGATTTTTAAAAAATCCATGCTGTTTAAAAAGTGGCACAGTGTTTATCTAATTTATGTCGTACTGGATTTGAGCGTTGAGTCCTTTTCACGGTGCGTGTTAGTGGGAATCTCTGGTGTTTGCGTGCGCAGTGGCCGCGCGGAGACACCGTATGACCTTTGTCACGCGAGCCAACCAACCAGCGGTGACCTCTGACGCAAGAGTCGCACATTTGCATCAGTTAAAACTGCCAGCTCGTCAAGTAATTTCGGATTATCTACTCTGCTAGTCTTATGTCCGTTACATATTGTATCAAAAATGTTGCAGTGCTAATTTTTAAGTTTCCTCCATTTTTGTTGAAGTTAGTGGTACGCGTTGGTATAGTGAAAACTTTTCTCTGTTATGAAAAACCATTAAAACAAGCTAACATTAACGGGGTGGGGATTACAGATGCCGTCGAGTCTGCTATTGCTGAAGAATACTGTTGCTACGAGCGGTCTGGTAGCTCAGTGGTTAAGGTGCTTGCTTTCAAAACGTCCTCTGCTTCAGTCCCGGGTTCGTATTCCGGCAGACGCAGGTATTTAGAGATTTGTGTTTGATCATATAAGTTACGCCAGGCCGCTCCATGGTTGGGATTCCACGTTAAACTGTAGGTCCCAGAGGAAAGAAACGGGCCGTCCTACCTCTGACACAATGGCTTCGGGTTGTGGACTAAGTTAAGTTTATAATAGACATATTATTATTTTTGTTTGTATGTAATATTTGAGTGGAATGTTTACAAAAGTTACTTTCAACTAAATATAGATATTATTAGAAGCAAAACTTTAATCAGTCGTTTAGTAAGTTTAATTGTAATTCATATGTTTGAAACATCATTATGTATCTGTGTCCAAGAAAATTTGAAATGTATAAAACAAGGTAAGTGCTAGAAAGAGAAAAAAAAATAACAAATCATCCCTTATATAGTATATTTTCTCGATTTTCGCTATACCAAAGATGTGTTTTGTGAATCAGCTGTAAAACACTAAATATAAGAATAGCGCTAATAAATTAACCAATCCCGCATATCTAAAAATGTGTCCAACAATTCTATCTCTTATTTCTGTAAAACTCTTTCACAAACTCTTTTTCTCGCCCATCAATGCTAAAACTCCTTCATTTCGTACTTTATCTGTCCTCCTAATTTTTAGCACCACATATCAAATACTTTAATTTTCCTTCTATCTGTTACTCCTAAAGTCCATGCTATGCTACCATAACGTCCTCTGATCCACACATACGGTTTTAAAAAGTTCTTTCTGAATTCTAGATATATATTTGAAAATAGAAGATTTTTTTTATGATGGCTCTTTTCGTTAGCGCTATTCTGCTTTTAATATCATTCCTTCTTCAGCCATCAGTTGCAATTTTACTCCCTAAGTAAAAGAATTTACCTGCTTCTAATATTATATCCGGCACTATTTTGATATTTAATCTACTGCTATTGCTATCATTTTATCACTTCTGTCTCGCTTTGCTTTATATTTAGTCCAAACTCAACCACAGCACTATCAGCAAATTGTAGCAAACTGATTTTTTCTCCCTGAGCACTTATTTTCGCACACACAAATTTTTATTTTGCTTCCTTTATTGGTTCCTCTGCATGCAAATTGAATATTATTGGGGATAAGCTACAATCTTGTCTCACGCTCTTAACTCATGATTCTCTTCTTTTAATATAGCCAGTTAATTCTTATGCAGATTATGAAGTATTCTTGTATCCCTTTATTTTTAAATAACTAAACAATATGAAAATAAACCCAAACCATCTCACCGAGCGTGGTGGTGTAACGGATAGCGTTCTGGCCTCGCATTCGGGAGGACGGCGGTTCGAATCCCCGTCCGGGCATCCAGATTTGGGTTTTCCATGGTTTCCCCAAATCACTCCAGGTGAATGCCGGGATGCTTTCTTCAAAAGGCCATGGCCGAATTCCTTCCCATTCCTTGCCCCCATCCTTTCCCGTCTCTAAAGACCACGTTGTTAAAAAGGGACGTTAAACTGTATTAAAAAAAAAAAAAAAAAAAAAAAAAAAAACCAAACCATCTCAACCAAGTAAAATTCTAATTATATTAGGTCTCATAATTAAAAACATTATTGACAAAACAAATATCAATACAAGCAAAATATTTCAATTTAAATATATTTCATCGTGCATATAATCAATTCTATAGTAAATAACTAAAGAAGAAATAAATTTAACAAAAGAAATGGAAGTTATTGAGGATAAGACTTCTTTAAGATTTTGAACATCTTCTCACACGTCACACTATCAAAAGCTGTACTAATCAACAAGCGCCATAAAAGTATTTGTATTTTTCTTTACTTGTCCTTCTACTATCAATATTAAAGCAAGAATTCCTTTCTTGTACGGCGGTTTTTTAGGTGAGGTGAATAAGACAGAGGCGGATTACACAGTCGGTAAAAGCTGTGTCACTAAGTGATTAACTGTTATTATTATTATTATTATTATTATTACAACTGTTAGTAAAAATAGTAAACACTCTTGGCTGCAGGCTGGCTGTTTATATACTTGTTATTTGGTAGTAAATTAAAAATGAATTTTTTTTTTCAAAACAGTACTATCAGCACCGAACAATGTAGATAAGCATCAAAAGTTAATTTAGTAAGTTAGCCTAACCCGGCCACTTGACAAAACAAGTCGCTTTAGAGGATTTACCTTGAGCGACGGAGGAGGCTTTTGGTTCGAGAGCATGCAGAGGTAACGGCCGAAGTGCCGCCGATCCATCTGAGGATCGATGCTAGGTATCGACTCCGGCAGATAAATGGTGGAGCCAACCGATCGCTTCCGTTGAGAGTAGACCCATCCAACAGAGCCCTGCCACGGAGCAGCTACAGGGAAAACTTTCACGAGTAATCTACAAATTTACAATGTTTATCCGTGAAGATGATGCGTACTTTTAGAGATGGTAAAGAAGCGCATGTGTATCAATTTTAGATAGAGAATCCCACTCTTCAAACGGTTTAGTCTTAGGTTACAAACAACAAACATTTGGGATACCTTTGAGAGTTGAATGGGAGAATTTTTGGATTTTTTTTAGATGTAATAGTTTTATTTATCCTCACTACTTTCACAAGTTGCGAATACATTTACAACAGTTGTTCAAAATGGCATCCATCAGCTTTGACACATGCAACATCGCACTGACTAAGAGCTGTCGCATGCTGTCGAAGGGCCCGGGTGCAAACCACAACCTAGACTATTGTTCCATGGAGCAAGCGCTTAAGCCTCTCAGCTATATTTGTGAGACATGAATGAAGTTTCCCCTGTCTGTAGTTTTGACGGAATGAATGGAACAATTTATTGTCCTGTCACTATTCGACATGTGAAATAATTATTTAAAGTGCTTTCACCTAATTGTTTTTCTTCACGTTCGATAGGTTACTACTTTAAATGGAGAGCAAATTTCAAAAATCAAACTCGACATCTTCCTAAACTGAATCCTTTGCAATCAGTAACCTCCACTGAAGATGAGTGACAAACTAGATGAATTTTTAAATAATAATAATAATAATTTAAGTAATATTTCTTATATGGTCAATTTCAGCAGACTTTAGACTTTATTACAAAGCCTGAAAGAATTTATATTGTAGTAAGGAGCCATTAAGACTTCAAAACTGAAAAATCAGCTGCCGCAAGATTGTCAGAAGTTATTCACAATGGTTCATTCTTGAAAGAATCTAGTTGAAACAATAATTTCATGGAACCATCTAGAATAATAAAAAAGAGTTGCACTTCATACACAACATTCCAAAATTGTAAAAAACGAAATGACAATCTAGTAATTACAAATAATAATAGAATTTGTCCAAAATGATTTAGAACATTAAACAGAAAAAATTCTTTAATTATGTTTTTAAGTTATAATACTGTGTGTGTAATACATAGGTTACGATAAACGAGTCAGTATTAATGATTAGTTAATTTTAAGTAATAGCAGTGATGGAAAGGCTATTGTATTCTTAAAAGTTAGCAGTGGTTGCCCTTGTTGTTAATTTACAAACTGACGTTGATGTGATGATCTCATTTTTTTTTAAAAAATTGGAGGAAATATTTAAGTGAAAACGTTGTCGCTAACACCTAGCAGCCACTAGGAAGCATTTTCCACTCTCCTGATCCCATCCAAAGCGACGTAAAGCTGTAGGAAAAATAAGGCCCCTCGCCGAAATAAGTTTTGTAACCATTGTACCGTAAATAGCCGTGCATCTGACACTGTAAATCTTGTTAAAAAATATTGTCTCTTTTTCCCGTAAAGCCCAACACTAAACGCTAAGGAGAAAACGTGAAGCATAAACAAGTGTGAGAATTGTTCTGGCAGGTTATGCTGTTACTGAACGCTGCAGAAATTGGATGACGTCACATCATACCGTACACACGTGACCAAGCCTCTGATTGTCTCGTTATAATTAGTGACGCGGAACAATCGTAATTTCCCTTACGCTTTGCATACGGTGAGTACGGATTAACCAAACATTATTATTTGAGTAAAAATATTAATCTACAGGATGCTTCATATAAGAGTTCAAAATTATGAAAGCATACAGAACTTTATTTAGATAATTTAAAGGATCAGTTAACGTTCATTCTGTAGAAAAGTTTCGCCTTTTTTTAATGTGGCTGCCACAGATCAGACAGATTTCTCGCCAGAAACAATTTTCTCGTCAAACTCCATCCAGCGCATCGACTGCATTTCTGCGATTTTGATGTAGCTGCAGTTTCTGCGCATTGAGACTTGTAGCTGAAATCCGAATATACACACGATATATAATGAAACACACGTATTAAGGTGGATATGTCTTCCTCTAGCCAAATAGCCAGCGAAACCACAAATATTGTTTAAAATTAACTAGATGACCTGCAAATGAAATGTTGATTATCAATTGAATGTCAAAACACTAACCGGAGCGAAAATTTGGTTAGTAAATTACTATGAATAGCTAGGTCGGTGGCTTGCAATAGGTCGAAAGGGGAACTTTCTCATCTGTAACAACTTCTTTCTGATTTCATCAGATGTATGCTATCCTGTAGCCCTCTCCTTTGACGGAAACTGCTGAAGCTATCTCTTCCTGGGAACCGATGTGTCACAGACCTCACCGCAATACGAAAAAGTTAAACAAATTACACATAGTATGTCCATCTCTCCGCAGTATCTAATGGTTCCGCCATCAACGAAATCGACGCAAGTGATGCCTAACAGCTTGGTTATGAAGTGTCTCATACACGTGACCTTGATAGTTAATACTTGTGCCATTTACGGGTCGATTTCCGAAAAGTTCATTTCTTAAAATATAATGTTACCTTAATCTTTACATGATATCTCAATTAACAAATGCGGTTATGTATCAAGGGATATAAATTGACCCTCGCACTAAAAACATGTTTTAGAAATAATGATACTTTTTCCCTTCGTGGGTCGAATTCAGAAAAATTCCTTTCTTAAAATATCACGTTAGCAAAGCGGAGACTTAATTTTTAAACTGGTACCTCATTTATCGATTTATGTTCGTTATTTATTTAGCTTATGGCAATATAATGTCTTACACTAAATAAATCCGTAAAAATATTTTAGAGTGGAAAAAATATAATCGCTTGATTTTGGGCACGGATGAATACAGATAAGATCCAAAATCGACTCCTATGCTGTTTATTTCTCCGATCGCTGATTGGTGCAAGGTAGAGATATTTTAGAATGCCATTGGAAGTTGCGAAATAAGGACGAATACAAGCAATAGATCATTCTAAAACAATCAGCAAGGCACTTACAGTTGTATGTTGAGGTTTCACAACCACTCTGTAGCAGCTCTAGATACTTTAACAAAGTCCTCCAGCGATCCTCTCACTGCACTCAGTCACAATATGCCGTATCGTCTGTTGTGGTGCGCCACAGTCACACTGGGGTGAATTTGTCGAGTCACACCATCCATTCTTGTTTCATATCCAGTCCGCTAGTTATCAAGCGATATTCATGACAAAAAAAACTCCTTTTAGAAATAATAAATATAATATTCTATGTAGATGCCAATCGTGTCCTTTAAACTTTTTCTTGGTGTGGAGGAGTGTGCGTCGAAATTTTCACTTTCAATATATCATAGTTTTTCAAAAATTGATTCTATCGATCTCACAATAGCATTAAATTGTATTTAATAAGAAATAATATTTATTAGCTAAAAGTCATGCGACAAACTTCTTGGCCTCTCATGGCTTTCTCGCACTTGACTCCATCATAATTTTACAACTCTCCCTGGGAAAGAACTCCAACAGTTTCTTACCATTGTAAATCTATAAAAATAATCTAAAGAGGAAAAATAAAATATAATCGTTTGATGTCGAGCCAGACGAATAGACATAAGATCAATAATCGACGGCTTTACCTTTTATCCATCCAATCACTGAGTGATTCATGGCATTGGAGGTATTTTAAAATATAGACGTAGCCACGGAATGGCCAGTTTGATTCTTTGAAAGCTGTGAAATGAGCAGAGGTGAACATATGCGTTATTCACACCGTAGATTGAACGATAACAGGCCACCCCCGCCGTATGTTGGGAGCAGACATCAGCTGTGACGGCTCGTCTGTTTCCCCTCAGAATATTGCAGAGCGTGGCGGGCGTGTCGGCCTGGGGAAGGGGCTGATAATTACCCATACAGGCTGTTCCCCGAACTGCTAGGCGTCATTCGTCACTTAGAATTCCATCCCCCTTGATTAATTGCCTTCTCGTGTCACGGCTCTAGCATTCAGCTGGAGGCCCTGTACAAGATGCGCATCAGACATCGGAGCGAGATAAGATGCTAACAAGCTTTAGCTTCATAGCGCGCGGAATAATTCCGTTTTGCTGTTGCGCGTTAATGTTCCATCTTACAAGGAGTAAATGTACTTCAGCGCATTGCTTGTTACACCTTCTACGAAGCTCTTGCACCTAATATATACATTCACAGTTTAGCCTCTCTATAGGCACGGTTCTGTACAGGAGTAAAATTATTGACTAAAAATGTTAGTTTTGAAGACAGAAATGTCTTTCATCAATAAGTATTGTTTTAAAATTGAGAGGAAAGTAAAAGTTACCATTAGATAAAGAACAGCTTAAACTAAATGAAGGCGTTATCATTTACCACAAATTTTCAAAATGGATAAAAAGTTTTTCACAATGAACTCAAACAATTCATACTGCACTGAAAGCACCACGTAAAATGTTTCAATAATCAGTAAAAATTGCCCAAAACGAGTTTTAAAAAGTTTAAATTTGCTGCCGCAATAACTTTAATTATTGATTGACTGTCCAACACAAGGATTTCTCTTTAAACCGAATATTCATTTAATTCGTTAAGGGTGGAGTCATGTTACGTATTAAAAGAAACTGAACCAGTTAATGACCACGAATTGCTACTGGACAATTAAAATATAAAGACAAATAGTGAAAGTAAGTTTGAATTTATGTTCATTCATTACTGCAGCATACACCAAGCTCGAAAGGATAAAATTTTCTAGAGTAGGTCCCTGTTTAAAAATAATGCTTGAAAATTCTCTAAGAACAATTTTAGAGAGCGTTTTGGGTGAGTGTTAATATGGTATTCTTGCATTCGGAAGGACGCGGCGTTCTCGCCTCGCATTCGGGAGGACGGCGGTTCGAATCCCCGTCCGGGCATCCAGATTTGGGTTTTCCATGGTTTCCCCAAATCACTCCAGGCAAATGCCGGGATGCTTCCTTCAAAATGCCATGGCCGAATTCCTTCCCATTCCTTGCCCCCATCCTTGCCCCCCATCCTTGCCCCCCATCCTTGCCCCCCATCCTTTCCCGTCTCTAAAGACCTCGATGTTAAAAAGAGACGTAAAGCAGTTACAAAAAAAAAAGGACGCGGGTTCGAATCCAGATTTCAGTTTTTTACGGTTTCCTGAAATCACTCCAGCCTACTGTCACGATGGTTCCTTGAAAAGGGCCATTGCAGAATTCCTTTCTGTTCCTTGTCCCATGTCCTTTAATGCTACTAATGAACTCATCATTGACTTGGAGTAAAGCCACAAGAGAAAAAAAATATTTTCAAATAACTTCAGCAGTTATAATGGTTATAGGGACAATAATGCGAGAGGTGTATACTGGAGAGCTTAGGAATCAGCACCTTAATAGTCAACGGCAGCATTCCTCGGGATAATAACTATTCCACAAGTTATAAAGAACATATTATACGCTTAGTTCCCAGAAAATACGTATCCCTACCATCAAAATTTGAAGGAAAAATAGATTTAAAGAGTTCAGCATTTTAGTATTCTAGTACCATTAAGATTATTTTTGTTTGAAAACAATAATAATGTATTCTATTTATCGGCTGCGATTTCCCGAAGGGTTCGATCGGCGACTGAAAAGTTGAATCCGTGCCACGGAGCGTTCGGGCGTAATGCACATCATTTCACAGCAAGCTATGATTAAAGGCTTTTTAAAATCTCCACCCAAACAGGAATTCCAACCGGGGACCTTCCGCACTCTAGTCAGACGCCTTAACTAATGAACGACCAGACCTCTCATTGTTTGAAAATTTTGAATTTACTAACATTTGATTTTCTCAGTGCAATATTATTGCTTCCATTGTTGAATATATTTATTTCCATAAAGTTTCTGCAGAAGAATTCAGACAATCAAGAAACTTTGAGAAGAATGATTTGTCGTAAGATGTACCACACAGGCGTCACAAATTGCGGACGGTTCCTAAACTAAGTCAGGTGGGGATAATATCTCACCTAAATATTTTGATAGATATAGATTGTAACTAACTTTCGTCAGTATAAACAGTAAATTGAGGATCTGTCATCAATGAAATTTTGAACTTACCAGTTTCTTCGTGTAACACTGCCTGTTCCTGTGATTTCCCTAACCTTGCCACGGAAAACAACTCTCTAGAGACAACGCTTCTGATGCCTGCTGACAATATCCACATCGGTATTTCACTTAATACACTGTGTGGTACATTTATCGCTCAAGGCAGGAAATATAAATGATAATTATCAGAAGTAAAGCTGGCCACAATAGACCACCTGAGAAGTGAAAGGTGGAAGAGACGAGAGATTGGCCGACAAAAATTTTCTGGTTGAACTTCACGTTTTCAACTGTTAAAGGGAAGTATATTAACAAAATCATAATGGCTACGGCCAAGAAAAGTTGAGTGGTTGTGTGTATAGACATGATGAGTACAGTCTAATGTATGTATGGATGTAAAATAAGTATTATTTCAAGTGCACATCGGCGTTGTTATTATTGAGCAAAGAGGTGAAAAAGCAGTTGACACAAACGGGAGGAATGGTGGATCATATTGTTTTTTACAGGTAAAAATGTTCCTATCCACAATTCACTCCGTTCTTGTAATTTATTGAAAATATTCTTGCCCATTAAGGATTAAAATTTCGTTAAATATTTTTAATTTTGTCTTTTTTTTAGTTGTACAGAAACAGCCAACGAAAAATTTGATTTTTTTAAAAGGAAGATAAATAAATAAAAATGAAATTACGTCCAAGATATACTTCTTTGTCTTAGACAAATCTAAAGCTGACAAAAAAGTGGTTTTTAACAATATTATTCAATTACTGTATTGAAGTTTGATCACTTCTGACAATATTTATTAAAGTATGATTATTTTAGGTGCTTTCATCATTTGATTTACCCTGAAATGGTACTTTAGTACTCGAGTTCAATGTATGTTTTAGAAGACCGTGTTGTGTAGTTGCATAAAAATTTAAAGTTATTTACCACTTTATATTTATGAAAACTTCAAAGAAATTCATTTATTGAATAACCAACAGCACGGAAAAAAGTGAATAAAGATATCAATGGCTATGCGACTGGCGAGAGCAGAGTAGGTTGGTTTTCCCGGCAGAGCGGTAAATTGGTCGTGCGAGGCTCGAGGGAAGAGGAAGGACATCGATCCGGTGCGTGCATGTTGTGCCGCCACAGGTGTCGCCTGGCCCGGTATCCAATTTGGTGGGCGGACTCGGCCCGCCCCCGTCTGCGACCCCCGCCAACCTTGATTGCCAACTCAGCCACGGGCAGGCGCGTCCTCTCACACACGTACTGTCAGAACGTTAGCTGTCTCACCGCCACAATTTATCTCATAGCTTCATCACTGAGAACATTCATATATAGGCGCTGTTTTCTTCCTGGAGTTTATCTTCGTTTTAGCCTCCCCAAGCATCAATCGATGTTTTTGTTTAGCTCGAATAAAACAACCACTTATGATGAAGAAGTGTTGAATAACATAAAATATAGTATTTGATGGTAAGTCATAGTCATAAATAAAAACAAACTAACCAAAACTAGCATTGTTAAGTGCAAGTTACTGACGCGCACAGACAAAGAAAAAAATTACAAATAATTTTAAAAATCATAAATAATTTATTTTTAAACACAGTTTATGTTTTCATGATCAATTTAGTACCCGATTCACGAAATTCTCTAGTGAATGAAGCATATAATTTTTTACCAAAAATTATCTGTTGAATTATCACATTTGTTATGATTACTCATTCAGTTATTTCTCGAAAGCTATAAACTCAAAACATCACCACACTATTCAGGTAAACACTGGATAAACACCACTATTTTTTTTTTTTTAAATTTGATCAAAAGTTTTGTAAATAATGGGGAATGGTAATTTTCCATGGTTTTCCAATAGAATCTTTTAAAAATCGTGGAATGAAGAAGAAAATTCAAATAGTTTGGGGTCGGTCGGTCACGAATTTCCATCAAATACTTGGGCAAATTATCTAAAGAAAATATTTGCTCCTACCCGTTCTAAATATCTAATATTTTTCACTCCCTTCTCCCTCGTTTAATGAATTATCGAAATTTGATTTTATATTCATGTTACGATTATTAGTCGTAAGAACTAAGATAGTGGAAAATTATAAATGTTTAAATTAAAGATATCAGAAACTATGCAGGATGTGACAGACGGAAGGACAAAATAAATGAATGAATCCGTAAATGGTTCATTTTCAAAGACAAGTAAAATATTCTGCATAAACTTAGTGCTACAAGATGGAATTCCTCTTCCTCAGCACTGCGAAGTTTAGTGATCGGATTAGTGTATTCCGCTGGAGAGTAGTGTATCCCAGTGTGGTTAAACACTGCTCGTGCTAATATCGCAGGTAATCAGCTCAACAGTTCGAAGTGCACTATATCAGGCACAATAAGTGCCACTCTTTACCTATCGGTCATAATACCCCTCGCCCCTCGATAACCTCAAAGGAATAACTTCCTTGTTAAAGAATACAAAAAATCTCATAAAATACCAGAAGTTGCAAATAAAATGCTTTTTTTTTTTTTTTGCTGCAATCTTTCGACTGGTTTGGTGCAATCCTCCATCCCTTCCTATCTTGAGCTAACCTCTTCATCTGTTCCCTACAATAACAAATTAAACAATCCCGCATGTCTTAAAATCTGGCCAGTCATTCTGTCTCTTCTTTCTGTAAGACTATTCCAAAGGCTTCTTTTCTCACCCATCATTTTCAAAACACATTCATTTCATAGTTTATCTGTCAATTTCATTTTAAGTATCCTTCTATAGCACCACATTTCAAATGCTTCAATTTTCTTTCTTTCTGATACTCCTAAATTGTGCCTTCTCCTCTGATCCATCAACTTCAAAATTTCTGCTATAATCCAAGGTTTTCGGGCAGCTTGTTTCCTATACTCTAATGTTTCTTTACCAGCTTTGATTATTTCTCTCTTCAATACTTTCCATTCGTTCTCAGTTGAACTCCTTTCAGAATTATTTCTACAAATTTTTGTGTCATGTTAGATTGTTTCGATTTATTCACTTCTATTCTGTTCTGCTTGTATTGTGATTATATATTATTGAGAACTTTTATGGCCTCTACGGTACTTAGATTTTAATAAGAATTTTTTAAGGGATTTTATTTTTCTACTTGATGAACTGCCAATAGTTGTACATAACTTGATTGGGTGAGAAAAAAAAATTTTCGCCCTCTTATTTTCTGTAAAAAAACATAGAGGATATAATTTTACAAAATTTCGAATAAAATATTTGGTTTTGAATAAGCGAAGTACATAACATGTGAAAATTTGAAGTCTCCGACGTATTCCGCTTTAGATCTAGATGCCTGTTACAGACGAACGGACGGACAGCGGAACCCTAAAACACAACTTTTTCAAGGAAAACTACTAATCTATCGAGGATATCAAAAATTTGGATATCCGTTTATAAACTACATGTCTGTTTGCATATATGAATTTAAATCATCCGTATTTTTGCCATACGATAAGCAACATATTAACCAAAAATTAGAATCGAGCTCAGTATTAAGTGCATAACGACATTAAATTTGTAATTCACGAAGAATAATCTTAAGCCAAAAATTAATGCTGATCAGTGTAGCCAATGGATTCGTCGCTCTACAAATTGTACCGGTGCCTTATATCGTGCTTCGTCAAAATTTTAGATGTCGTAGAAATGAGTCTACCGTGACTTGCATCCCAAATGGCATCGCGTTTTGTGTGCATTTTGATGCCGGCGGACCCCTAAGGGGGCAGTTCAGAAATGCAAGTTACGCAGTTCTCGCCACTTGTGTCTCCCTCCAGTACATTTATTATAATGGTCAGAGCTTAAGCGTCGTCATGTGTCTGTGAAACGTGTACTATATGTTTTAGATGAGGAGCGTATTTTTGGTCACGGAATGTGTGATTTATGAGGAGGAAATTGGGGACTTTCCCAGTATTCAAATAAGATGATTGCGGGAAACCGCATAAAATTCCGCATTCCAGACGGCCGGTACTTCAGGAAATTTGAACCTTGGACTGTTTTGACCTCTTCAGTTTAGTGTTGCAACACTTCAACAAGCAATGCCACACTGGTGGATGGCATTAACCTTGTGTCTGAAGCTGAAAGTAAGCATCAACACCCGACACTAGTAAAAACAATTAACCTTCTCCTCACCTTTTTTTTTTTTTTTTTTTTTTTTTTTTTTTTTTTTTTTTTTTTTTAAGATCTAAAATTGCTTAAAACTTACAAGTTTGACATTTCTGCCCGTATGTCTCAGTCTCGTCATTATGCATGCTGTAAACTTATTGTGATGATATTTCACAGTAATCTGTGCTTAATTGACCACAAAACAGATACCTAGACAAATACTCAATAAATTTGCAGTAAAAAATAAATTGTGTGTGGCATTACTGACCGGGATACCCCGCAGGATAGTCCAGCCACGAAGTAACAGAGTTGCGATTCGCCACAAGTTCCTCCTCTGTCGTGGCTAGACCACGGACTGTCCCAACATACTAATATGATCATAACGAAACCCTTAAAAATTCCTGGCCCCGACACTTCTTAGTGATAAGGAAATGAGCACAAAAATTTTTACTTGAGACACACGCACGAACAATAATAATCTTTCACTTTATCGGCGAATTTAAAGGTAGATGGTAATCACAATAATTTCTAAGTCTAGTTTGTGAGAACATTACGTTTAGAACAACAATTGCTTACACATCATTTGGTTCCAACGGTAATGATTTAAACTGAATGTCTGTAAATGTTATTGTCTAGGAATGTGAGTGTTACAGTAGTAGCTACTTCATTTTGTATGTGTCTCAAGTCCGAGTCAAGATAAACAGGTTGAGTTGATTTTTTTTTTTTTTTGATTTTTTTTACATTGAAGAATTAAAACACATTAAATGCATATCTTCTATAGAAGCTACAATCCTTACTTGTAATATCACATTCCTTAAGCCTGTATGAGGTGCTCGGCTGTTTAGCTCAAATCTGAGTTTGACGCTGTGGACGGGATTTATTGATGTCCTAACAGTTTGATGCCATCACATCATAATTGGTCAAACTTGTGTTTTAACCTGTAGAATAAAATATTTGCTAAGAATAAATCAGAGAGAGTGAAAGCTAATATTGTAACTCTTACCTCACGTTAGAATGCACCTTTTTCATGTTTTATTTATTTTTATTTATGGCTTTATGCCTTGTCGACGTTGACGTCATTAGAGGCGATAATGACTGTGCAAGAAACGATAAGGAATTGCACAATAGTCTTTTGAAGGAACCATTTCGGCATGCTCCTCGAATGATTTTTGGAAACCGTTGAAATCGAAATCTGAATGGCCGTAAGGGGATTTGATCATACGTCCTCTCGAAAATGAGGCCAGAGCGTTACCGCTCACCCACCACGCTCTAAAATATCCCTTCGTAATACTTAACTTGATGTCGCACGTGATACATTTATTTTTTGAACCAACCAAAAAACGTAACTCAGTTGAGGGGTAGCAAGAGGCCTAGCAGGCAGTTCCCTTCAGAATTTTCCTCACGCACGTCCCTCTTGAGCTCGCCGCATCCTTGGTGCAGGCTGATGGCATGAGAATGATATAAAGTGGCCTCCTGGAATCCGATTGCACTTGTTACCCAGGCAGGCGGCGCAAATTCGTTTAAGGCCGGATTATGAATCGAGCTGCATCGGACGTGACCTGCTTTCACAATCTGGCGGCCGGCCCATCGCATAGCCGAGCCACCTGCACGGAATCTTAAAAAACTTCAATGAAGTGGTCAACTTTAGCGCTGAATAAGGTCGCACTAACGGACCATAATGCTTCATGAATTACGTTCTCGAGTGATATTAAAAAGACGAAAAGTTAGTAAAATTTTCAAATCGAGATGGTAAACGATTTTCATATTTTGCAGTACTATGGTGCTTATCTATACCAAAAGTAGTAGGACTGATTTTTTTAAAAAAAATTATTGAAGATATCTTTACAATTCCTTAATCCTCTTCGAAATAGCACCCTTAGGCATCTACACACCAAAAATTACGCTGCTGCCATATGCCGTACGCCTTCTGGAAGTCAGTTTCGGGGACGCTGTTGAGAGCCCTCGTCGATGCTGCTTCAACGTCCTGGATTGAGTCAAACCGCTGTTCCTTCAGCTGCCTTTTCATCCGTGGGAATAAAAAAACAAGTCAGTTGGAGCCAGATTGGGACTGTAGGCGGGGTGCAGCAACGTGGCAACACCGAATCGGGCCAATAGTTGCCTTCTTCATCCTCCCGTCCAATGAAGGCTCGCATGAGCAAATCAAAGAGCAAGACAATGCTGATCGTGTTTTTTTACCGTCGCGGGGTGATTCATAAGGAGTTCGTTTCCACTGGGGAAACTGTCAATTCGAACTTTTACGTGCAAGTGTCAGCCCGCCTGTGAGACCGAGTGAATCGCTTCCGACCAGTCATCTCCGCCAACTGGACTCTGCATCACGTAAATGCGCCGTGCCAAGGCGCGCCGTCATGAGCCAACTGTTAGCCCGAATTGACATTGCCGCGTTGCTGCATCCCGCCTACAGTCCTGATTTGGCTCCATCTGACTTTTCTTACTCACATGGATGAAAAATCAGCTGAAGGGGCAGCGGCTTGACTCAATCCAGGACGTTAAAGCAGCATCGACGAGGGCTCTCAACAGCATCCCCGAAACTGACTTCCACAAGGCGTACGGCCAATGGCAGCAGCGTAATTCTAAGAGTGTAGCTGCCCAAGGGTGATATTTCGAAGAGGATTAAGGAATTGTAAAGATATCTTCAATAATTTTTTTTTTTAAAAATCAGTCCTACTACTTTTGGTATATACCATGTATAGCTGTGGTTGCTAAGCCGTAATGACACTGCATGGCGCTCGCCGAACTGCTAAGTGTTTTGTGCTTCGTTGGTGGAAGGAAGCTTAACCTTATGAGACTTTGCCGGCAGGATACCAGAGTTCATGATTTCTGATTAACTGATCGCTACTATCAAATATTCCGGTTAACTCCTATAAGTGTACAGAGTGAATAAGAATACTACAGTTTAATAGTAGGTAAGATAAGTATAGTGGACAACATAAATTCTATTTTGTTATCTATTATCGATTAAATAATTATTTATTAGACAAAATACCAAAAAGGGGATAATCGTCCTAGAGATTATTTAAGCAAACTTAGTATTTCTATTTTGGAAGCAACTTTCTACAAAAAATAACCCATTAGAACTTCAGAAACAGAACTGCATGATGTCGAGTGGAGACTATATTAAGTTTATGCCAATGCAGTGATAGATAGTAGTCGCCTTTTCTTTTGTATCGTATCTACTTTCATAGATTTATTGAAATCACAAACACTAACGAGGAAGTATAATTTCAGTTACTATGACGGATACAAGTGTTCGTAGGGTCACTTTGATTAGTAAAAATTAAACTGAAATGTACAGACTTGGTAAAGTATATTCTTGTGGTCTTATGGTCTCCTGAAAAAGATTCGATTGGTCGCTGATTACGCCTGTATTCCGGCTGTTTCTACAGTTTAACGTGGAATTCCTACCACGGAACATCCTAACGTATCTCTTATGATCAAACAGACTTTAAAAAAAATTCGTGGCCACAACTGTATTTCAGCCCAAGAACATGAATGTTTAAGGTCACTGAGCTACCAGACAACTCATTTAATTCGTAACTACACTCATTAAGTATAACTAGACGACCCTTGCGAAAATTTCTCGAATAAAATACGATGAATATGAAGTTGAATTCTTGTAATATAATGAAAAGTAGAACGGCAGTTTTGAAGCAAATATTTATATTTTAGTTTAATAGGTACGCATTAAATTACTTACAACATATTGCGAAACAGAAAAATTTAGAACACACTGTATGTACGACAAACTGTCACTCACCTTAACAGAATACAACCAGCCTAAACAAAATGCATACAGCATAACAACATCTCTATGATCATATCCTGTGAGAAAATTTTTCACGAAATAAATGTTTACAGTGGAACTGTATAGCAAAACGAAAATGTTTCCGTAACAAAAAAAAAAAAAAAAAAAAAAAAAAAATTCTGAAAAGCTTCTTATTGTATAAAAAAACAGTTTATTGATATCTCTCTGATATCTACTGCTGCAATCTAGGGACTTAGCTCTGAACTGTCTCCTACGCGCAACCTCTTAAAAATCAAATTCCGAAAAAAATCTAAGGAGATAAATGGCTCGTAATTAAAAAAAAACACACTTTGTAAAAATAATATTGATACTTTTACCTTTTAACGGTCGAAATCCAAAAAGTCCTTTTATAAAATATAGTGAGAACAAAGGGGACATATTAGTCTTTAAAATCATACCTCATTTATCGGTTTCGGTTAGGCATCAGGCGAGATAAAAAAAAAAAGTTTTAGAAATGATGATATTTTGGCCCTTAAGGGCTGAAATTGGGAAAAGTTCTTTCTTAAAATATGATGTGACCAATGCGGATACTTTAATATTTAAAACGATACCTCATTTATCGTTTTAGGTTATGTATCAAGAGAAATAAATGGCTCGTGATAGAAAAATGCGTTGTAAAAATATTAATACTTTTGCCCTTTAAGAGTCGAATTTTGAAAAATTCTTTTCTTAAAATATGGTATAACGAAACCGAAGACCTTAGTCTTTAAAATTATACCAAGTATATCAATTTTGTTTAATTATGAAAGGAGATAAATGACTCGAGACAAAAAAAAACTCATTTTAGAAAAACTGATATTTTTGCCCTTTTAGGGTTAAATTCTGAAAAAAATCCATTCCTAAAATACGATGTGATGACAGCGGAAAACTTAATGTTTAGAGCAGTGTTTCCCAACGTGGGGCCCACGCCCCACAGGGGGGCAATTTGGTTGTTTTAGGGGGGGAATTTAGAAATTGACTTGATACGACTTTACCGCTTTCTCTTCGGGTTATTTAAATGCAATGCTAGATATAGGTACAAAATATAGCAAAAAACAAATTCTTAAAAGGATCACACTAAATTTCCATAATAAATATTTATTAAAAATCTTTTGAATTTGAATTTTAGTATTTCATTATATGTTTTTTTTTAATTTTACTTAGGCCCTACTGTGTTTTATGACAATAGATATTAAAGTGTTTTCTTTCAAAAACCATCATATATGAATTTCTTTAATAACAAATAATTTTTTATTAAAAATTATGTATGGGGGGCAAAAAAAATGTTTAAAGTGGGACATGACCCAAAAAAGGTTGGGAAACACTGGTTTAGAGTGATACCTCATTTATCTATTTCGGTAAGATGTTAGTGGAGCTAAATGGCTCGTGACGCCAAAATGCGTTGTAGACCCATTGATACTTTTTCCCTTTAAGGGTTGAATTCCTAAAAATCATTTTCTTAATATATGATGTCACCAAAGCGGAAACATAACTCTTCATAATCCTACTTCATTTATCGATTTCGGTTAGGTATCCAGGGAGATAAATGTCGCGAGATACAAAAAACGCATTTTATAAATACTGGTATTATTGCCCTTTAAGGGTTAAATTCAAAACCATTCCTTTCTTAAAATACGATGAGACAACAATAGAGACCTTAATCTTTAGAAAGATAATACATTTATCTATTTCGGTTAGATATTAATGGAGATAAATGATTCGTGACACAAAAACGCGTTATAGAACCAGTGATGCTTTTTCCCTTTAAGGGTTGAATTTAAAAAAAAAATTCTTTCTTAATATATGATGTCACCAAAGCTGAGACGTTACTCTTTATAATCCTAATTCATCTATCGATTTCGGTGAGAAGACCAGGGATATAAATGGCTAGAAACACAAAAAAAAACCATTGTAGAAATATTGACATTTTTGCCCTTTAAGGGTCGAATTTGAAAATATTAGTTTCTTAAAATATAGTGTGACAAAAGCGGATATCTTGAGCTTTACATTGATACTTCATTTATCGATTTCGGTTCGGTATGAAGAAAGATAATGGCTTGTGACAAAAAAAAAAAAAAAAAAAAAAAAAAAAAAAAAAAAAAAAAAAAAAAAAAAAAAAAAAAAAAAACCTCCATACAGAAGTAATATATACGACAATGTTGCTGTACGATAACTATTACAACAGCAATTATTTTAAGGACTTTGCTCATACACAAACAGGTATAAACATCCACTCACACAGATACAAACACACACACCAATTCTCACACACGTACACACACAAATATAGACATGTGGCGCGCACACATATACAAAAAGATTTTAAAGGAGTGAATCATTATATTTAAATCAAACATCTCTAAAAATATAATTTAGTAATTTTCGTCAATTTTTTAATGATAGCGTGACCATGTAGTTCAGTCGCTGGACTGATTGCCAAATGAAGGAAGCGGAACGTACTGAACAGATCCCTTGACCCATTCAATTTAATGTTAAACGAATAGTCCCTGAAAGAACTGCCCTTCATTATAAACCACCCTAACAGCTTGATGCTGGCGAGCTAACTTCGATTTAATGAGGTTTTCAAACCGAATACATATATCAGAGTATTGTATGGAAACCAGCTATATCCTTCTGTTTGTTTTATTATCAAAGAAGTCATTGAAGCAAAAGAATTTATTTCTTGGATGTTTCTGCTTACGAAATCAATAAAACTTCAACAGTTTGAATTAAGTTTCATGCGAAAAGATTTTTTTAAAATGTGAATTTTTTTTTTTTTGCCTTATAGTCAGACAGTCAGGTCTATCGCATATTTTATTTTAACAGAGTGAAACTTTTCAAATGCACAGATACTTACAAACACCCATGCTCTATGGGAGACTCAAACAGGTGACCCTTTAATTCGAGGCAGTTGGGTAGTGGTGGCTGCTAGGAGACTAACTAGCGCATCATGGCGTACTTGCCCACTCAGTATGAACTCAAACTCGGTTGCTTAGTAAGGACATTTTATTACATCTGGACATTACTGATAGCAGCTCTCCCTCCGCTCCATTAAATAGTCATTCAATGAAACAGGCGGTGCCGAAACACTGTGTGCGGACTACGGGGTGACCGACCTACTGCACGGCCCATTATGAGTGACGCTGGGCCGTATCTGGTGGCGGGCTAAGCGCCTCGGCCGTTAACACGCCCTATCTCAGCTAACCTCGCCCACGCGCTGCATTATTGAGCAGCGGTGCCGCCGTCAGGTAAAGATTCCCTCTTAACGTCCTTAAAAAATTCAGCGGGCTCCTCTCTGTGAAGGTCAGCGGGTATTGTTGAAACGGAACGTAAAGTCGATGGAGAGGGATCTGTTGCAATGGTTTCGAACCACAACCAACAGAAAAATATCATCTTTTATAGTAAATTGTGCATTATAGGAACATCTAATGTACGAAGAGGTTAAAATAAAGAACGTTCTTCATCTTGCATTAGAGATTTCAGGAATGTATTTTCTGTAAACTACTGTTTCTGCGTTGGACAACAACCATCAACTCACCATAACAGGCAGATATAAAATACTGAAAAATAACGAAAATCAGTTTCTTATTGTCCAGGAAAGTTGTCACAGACGCTAAGTATTGACGTAAGGATAACATTGCTTAATAAATTCACTACCTTAGCAAACAAAACCCTGTTCAAAACATTAAACAATAATCATAACACATGAAGATAATACACGCAACAGTAAATCACAATAACTGACACAATCGCACAAGCTGGCAGTTATTTTAATAAACATGGACACAGATATAATAACATGAGCAACAACATTTTTCAAAGACTCTCGAATATGTAGTTCATGACCAAACCACTAAGCACATTAATGCGCACAACGAACAGACCGGTTTTCGGAAAAACCACAGTACGGTGACTGCACTCATAAAGGTAACAGATGACATAGGAGTTGCTACGGACAGATGAAAAATAACAATAGTGATACTTCTTGATTTCAGCATGCCATTTGGCATCGTCGACCTTGACATTCTCCTGTCCAAACTGAGAGGGTTAAATTTTTTCAGTGGCACTGTTGACTGGTTCGAATCGTATTTGAGGAACCGTCAGCATTGAGTTACGAATGTCAATTGAAACAGATCGCCATGGGAGACTGCAAACAGTCGTGTCCTCCAGGGCTCATTCTTGGGGCTACTTTACATCTGCCTTATATCGTGTAGGGCTCCCGCGAGCACGCAGAAGTGCCGCAACACGACGTGACATGGACTCGACTAATGTCGGAAGTAGTGCGGGAGGGAATTGACACCATGCATCCTGCACGGTTGTCCATAAATCCGTAAGAGTACGAGGGGGTGGAGATCTCTTCTGAACGGCACGTTGCAAGGCATCCAAGATATGCTCAATAATGTTGATGTCTGGGGAGTTTGGTGACCAGCGAATGTGTTTAAACTTAGAAGGGTGTTGCTGGAGCCACTCTGTAGCATTCTGGACATATGGGGTGTCGCTGGAATAGCCCAAGTCCGCCGGAATGCACAACGGAAATGAATGTATGCAGGTGATCAGCCAGGATGCGTACGTACGTGTCATCTGTCAGAGTCGTATCTAGACGTATCAGGAGTCTCATGTCATTCCAACTGCACACACCCTACACCATTACAGAGCCTCCACCAGCTTGAACAGTCCCCTGCTGACATGTAGAGTCCATGAATTAATGAGGTCGTCTCCATACCCGTACACGTCCATCCGCTTGATATAATTGGAAACGAGATTCGTCAGACCAGACACCATGTTTCCAATCATCAACAGTCCAATATCGGTTTTTAGGGGCCCAGGCGAGGCTTAAAACTTTGTGTCTTGCACTCAGCAAGGGTACACGAGAGGGCCTTCGGCTCCGAAAGTCCATATCGATGAAGTTTCGTTGAATGGTTCGCACGCTGACACTTGTTGATGGCCCAGCATTGAAATCCGTAGCAATTTGTGGAAGGGTTGCACTTCTGTCATCTTGAACGATTCTCTTCAGTCATCGTTGGCCCCGTTCTTGCAGGATCTTTTTCCGGCGCAGCGATGTCGGAGATTTGATGTTTTACCGGATTCCCGATATTCACGGTGCACTCGTGAAATGGTCGTACGGGAAAATCCCCACCTCATCATACTTCGCAGATGCTGTTTCCCATCTCTCTTGCGCCGACTGTAACACCACGTTCAAACTCACTTAAATCGTGATAACCTGCCATTGTAGCAGCAGTAACCGATTTAACGCCTGCGCCAGACACATGTTCTCTTATATAGGCGTTGCCGACCGCAGCGCCGTACTCTGAATGTTTACGTATCTCTGTGTTTGCATACGCATATCCATACCAATTTCTTTGGCTCTGCAGTGTCAATTCAGACCTTAAGAATCTTTGTAATTGGGCAAAGAGACGTGGATTAAAAATAAATCCCTCTAAATCTCAGCCTGTTGTTATTGATAGTCCAAAACTGATAGGTAGCAAGTTCACATCAAATCTTCCATAAATAAAGCTTCAGGGAACAGAGTTAAACTTTAGCGATTCTGTAAATAATCTGGGTGTCTTAGTAGAAAGTAATTTAAACTGGTCTGAAAATACTGTCTCAGAATGTCGCAAAGTCTTCTCTTCATGTTGTGTAAGAAATTCTCCCCACTCATTTGAAAAAAAAATTGGTGCAGACCCTCGTGCTTCCCCATCTCGATTACTCTGACGTTGTTCAGCGCAATTTGAGTTCGGCATACATAAGGAAACTTGAACTTGTTATAAACTCCTGCGTAAGGTTCGTCTGTGACCTGCGAATCTACGTCCATGTCTCACCTTCATATGGTCGCTTAAGGTGGTTGCGCGTTTGCGATCGACGATGAATCCACACTCAATGTCTCCTTCACCGCCTCATACATCTGAAAACTCCCTCCTACCTTTGTTCCAACATCTCATACCTAGGACTTTTCCATAATATTAACACCAGATGCCTGAACTCAAACATACTAAATATTCACTCCCACAGCTTGGAAAACCTAGCCAACTCCTCCTTCATTTCAGCAGCTAGAATGTGGAATGATCTTCCACTAAAAATTTGAACTACCAAACAAATCGGCCCATTTAAAATTGTTTTGAAAAAGCAGTAGCTCAACGACCTCTTCTTTCATGCATAACTTATTTCTAGATTTGAATTATATTGATTTATACTGTGTGCACCTGTTTATTCAGCCTTCCCTATTATTAGTTTGTGTCTTGTTTCTTCATGCTACTAGTATTGAGTTTGTACCGTTTACTCCTTTAACTTTCACTAGCATTAGTTTATACCATTAAATGATTGAATAGTTAAACATGAACACTATTATGATTTTAGTTAGTATTTTACTCATAAATATTATTAAGTTTTTGTCAGTATTTATTCTTGAACGTAATTTAGGCCAAATGTTAAATAAGTGTTGTATACTGTTAGTTTGCGTAATGTGTATATTGTTTATTATAAACACCTGGCATGATGTAAGAGAGGGCTTGATAGGACTAATGTTGCCAGGCTAAAATAATAAACCTATAAATAAATAAACAATAAGTTGTTGCGATCATACACGTAAATAAACAACATGATATCAACTGGGTGAATCCAAAGGGCATCAAAAAGTTCAACCAATACAAAACCGGTGAAACAGTTTACAAAAATACAAGAATCAATGTTGAACCGTGCTTCAGACCGAGTTCTATAGAAAGTGTAAACAGAGCTGTTCCCGACCAACAAGTAACTGTTTGTACCAAATTCGTAAGCAGAGTATACTTTGTTAATGGTTAGTTATGAATAGAAATAACGCAATTTTTAACTACACCATGTGTGTACATTTACGGTTACTGACGATGTCTCATTCCGTAAGCGTGAAACACATATGACATTATACGAATTTTTTTTAAAAAAAAGTTGCTAATAGGCTGTGTTCTCATTTATAAGTATTTAACAAAAACGGAAGAATGGCCGGTAATCAATTAATGTATCCTACTGGCTGAAAAACAGAGCCCTACACACTCACTAAAAATAAAATTCAGTTATTTCCCATACCAAAGATAGTTTTAAAAAATGACATGTCGTGATAAGTGTGCTGCTAGATCAATTGGTTTTATAAGCACCTTCAAGTAAAGATTTATGCTTTAAGGTTCATTGTTTATTATAAATTTTATAGTTTTAGATTCCTAATGGCATGAGAAAACGTCAACAATCAACAAAAAAATGAACTTATAAATAAAATCTCTCTGCATTCAAGAATTAACATGTGAAGACCGACTTTCTTCATATCATGTCTGAAAAAGTGAACAAACTCTAAACAAAATGCTGAAAGATCCAAATGAAGCTTTTGAAGAGTATGGAATGAGAATCAATACAGGAAAAACAAGAGTACGGTGATTGGTAAAGGAAGGAAACTTGTAAATATTAAGATAGGACAAGCCAATCCCAACCATGTAAAAGCCTTAAAATATCTTGGAATCACTAAGAACTTAAGCTACCACCAAAAGATGAAACTCGTATTGCTGTAGGAAAGGATGCATTTAATATGAAGAGGAGATAATTAAACGTAAACAGTTGATAAAACACAAAGGAAAAGACTTGACAAATGTAAATGCTTAATAAAAAGTAAGAAATTTATGGGTCAAAGACATGGACACTGATACAAGAAGATGAAAAACGGATAGAAGCGTTTAAGATTTGGATGTCGAAGACAATGGAGAGCATAAGTGGGATGCAAAAAGTGAGTAATGCTGAAGTGCTGGAAAGGAGGAGGAAGTTACCCCACTTCATAAGAGAAAGAAAGAAGGATTGGACGGGACGCTCATTGAGAGGGGAGGGATTGTTAAAAGACGCCTGATGGGAGGACTAGTTTGTGGGAGGACAGGAGGAAGAATGAGATACAAGACCATAGAAGACATAAAGGGAAACGGCATGAGGAGGAGGGTCCCGATATCATGATGCAAACAAGTCACAATTTTAGTAACAAACACCATGCTTCGAATAATTTTTTTTTTATTGGATTTACGTCTCTTTTTAACATCGAGGTCTTTAGAGACGGGAAAGGATGGGGGGCAAGGATGGGGGAAAGGAATGGGAAGCAATTCGGCCATGGCCTTTTGAAGGAAGCATCCCGGCATTTGCCTGGAGTGATTTGGGAAACCATGGAAAACCCAAATCTGGATGCCCGGACGGGGATCGAACCGCCGTCCTCCCGAATGCGAGGCGAGAACGCTATCCATTACACCGCCACGCTCGGTGCATCAAAAAATTAGAATACAATTTCCAGTTTCGGAGTTACTGCAACTTCGCGGATTCATATCCTCTGTACAACGTCAACTTTTGGCAGCCTTTTTATGTAAAACGAGTAAAACGAAATTGCTGATAAGTTGTAAATAGCATAGAGTTCAAATTTTGAGTACAATTATTTTTCGTTATCAGTAACATAAAGCGTAACTTACATCCGTCCTTTACTGTTTAAGACTATCACTGTGTGGCGGAACAGTTCTGGGCCTGTTTGCTCTCAGGTGGGGAATTCATAGAACAAGTGTTCTCGGAACAGGGGTGGAGGTCCCACTTGATAGGCGGGCTTACAGGTTGGTAGGTAGATGAGCAATTGCCTGGATGACGCGTTTTGGAGTGGTCAGCTGTGCGAGAGTTGCTAATGATGTAATGTACTCAGTTGTTGGAGATGTGTATTTTATTTGACGCACAATAAAAGTACTATTCAAATGTAAAACTGATTTTCTCGCCGTCATTCACGGATGATTGCGAACTTACATAGACATTGGAACCGAATGTGGTGGTGTAACGGATAGCGTTCTGACCTCGCATTCGGGAGGACGGCGGTTCGAATCCCCGTCCGGGCATCCAGATTTGGGGTTTCCATGGTTTCCCAAATCACTCCAGGCAAATGCCGGGATGCTTCCTTAAAAAGGCCATGGCCGAATTCCTTCCCATTCCTTGCCCCCATCCTTTCCCGTCTCTAAAGACCTCGCTGTTGAGAGACGTAAAGCAGTTAAAAAAAAAAGACATTGAATGCAAGAGCTAACAGTTTTACCTGACACTGTCGACAGAAGATCAGTCAGCGCAGCAGTAGAACTAGAGCCCTGGACCGTCTAAAGACCACAACGAGGACTTGGCTTCCTTCCAATCGTCGGTGAGTCCTTGTAGTAGACGCGTTACCTTCGCAACTGTTATTAAAAGTTTTGCATACTTAGGTTAAATTTTATACGAGTTAGTATTACAAAAATCCCAAACAATTGGACAAAAGATAAAAAAATATAATCAATATCTGGAAGCCATAATTTCAAACATTTACGTTAATAAGTAATAGGGACTTTGTATCCACCAAAAAGCAGACTTTGTTGTAAGAGAAGTTAAAATAAAATGAAGAAACTCCTTTCTCTACGCCTAATTTTGCAGGAGTCATATATTATTCTAACTGCATGATGAAGGTAAAAATTATACCACATCTGACATTCTAGATAAATTTTAAATAATTTAGTATTAAAATTGTATAAATATGTGTCAAGTTTTATCATTACGTTTTGGCATATGATAGTTATTTATTTACAAGAAAAACATAAAAATAAGAAGTTATTTTGTGTTATTGGTCTTTTTCAGATAACCTATTATAAAAATAGCATAATATTAACCCAACCTCATTTTTTGACATATGGCTGTTTTCAACTAGAGTCCGAAGAGCTTACACCGCGTTCGGAGTTTATTCTGTAGCTACAAACCTATACTCCTCGCTTCCCATTAGTTTTCCGAAGAAAATGCTAGTGGTCGCAGTGTCACAGCTCCACAAATGCTGCTTGTTAAGCTGCCAGGCTTAGCGAGAATGCAAATGGTGCTGTGCAATGTAGGGTCGGGCAGAATATTAATTTCTGTCCCTCTGCTTCTCTCTACGGCCTTCCCTAATCTTCGCGCTTTGTTCAGCGCTGAAAGATTTATTTCGTCACTTTGAGCAAAAAGACACCGAAATACTTGCCTCAGTAATATTTCCACTCTACAAACGTTAATTTCCTTTCCATGATAAATGTTCATCTGATGGAGCATGGCTGTTTGAAAATATATTTTATAATCAAACAATAACAGATTAATAACGTAATAAATTTTAATTGAAACCGGAAATTTTCTTACGTGCTATTAATTCTTATTGTTAAAATTAATTTCCGGTGAAATATAGTGTTTATCTTCACGGTGACAAATTCAAAATGAAAAGAACAAACGATAAATTGCTTTTCATTAAGAGATGGCATCGTGCCTCACGCAAACTACGATCTGCTAGTATTTATCAAACAAAAAAAGAGAGGTCTGTATCTTTCATTTGCGGGAAACCATACGGTCCCTTTCTACTGGATACCATTATTTCTTTCTTCCTTTATGGCTGCAATGGCAACCGTTTAACCTCATGAGCTTTCGATGTTTCTTAGGAATAATTAGACACACCAGAAACCCGATGAACCAGTTGGAGGTCCTAAGGGAAACTTTAAAATGAGAATACTGTGCTTCAATCCGAACTTTCTGTTTCCGCTTCATTGTCTAAAGTCACTGGTAACCTCCGAAGCGGTCACAGGCAGTTTGCAGAGCTTAGCAGAAGCTTCTGTTAAGCTGCTTGCTTTAGCGCTGGTGTAAATGCTGTGGTACAATACAACCAAAGAGCTTATGCTCTTACTAAACTGTCCCAAAGGAAACTTATGGCGACAACAAATAAATCTTTTCTGAAATTTGCCGATTGCTAATAGAGATCATGGTACTTTAAGGTATGGAACAATCGCATATATATGAATATAAGAGGAACATTTTGAAACACATCATTGTGTGTGAATATTTTTCAGATAATGACATCATCGGAAAATACATGTTAGTTAATAATGGTAAACAGTAACTCAGATAAAATAATCTTCATAAATCAAACCATATTCAAACCAGTACCGCATTAAATACGTAGCAGGAGGTAGCAAACGCTACGGGCCTCGCGCTTTCTAAGGGGGCCTCCTTAGGGGGCCCCACACCTAAGCTACTTTCGGGTTCGGAACACTAATAAAGGCGGTTAAAACGTTGCCGATGGCTTCAAGAACACTGCTGAATAAAGTTCAGTAACCTTAGAACAAAATAGCTGTTCTCGTAAATAATCCGACGGAAAACACCGTAGTTTTGCTGCTTCACGTGTTGACCTCAACTTCAGGTGGGCACGAAAACAAGTGGAAGGTAAAACTGGCGACCAAGTTGCGAGCATTCACTGCTGACTCCAGCAAACCTTCTGACAAGTTGATTGAAACGGCGAAGCTAAAACCGGAGAAACTTTCAAGGACTGGGAGAGAGCTCCGAACGAGGTAGAAGTTGGGGCTATACAGCAAGTCGCCGCAAACTGCTATACCTCCCAAACATCACGGAAAACGGTGGAAATAGGAGACCGTGTATAACCGGTGACCGAGGCAGCAATCTAGCTAGAGCGCTAGACATTGTTTCGTCTCCAGACTACGGCTGTTTATTGCGTAGTCTGAGGCTTCCGCGGCTGGAATAGTTTCCGTGCTCCTGGTATTGTGCAGCGTCCTAGTACACCTAGTATTAAATGCCGAGGTTTCGCTTGCACTTCTTCTAAGGCGAAACTGTACTCAGAAGTGTTTTTCACAATTTAAAACACTGAGAGTACTCATCTGTATCTTAAAGAAAAAACAACCCATGTATATCTGTTCCAGAAAAACTAAAATAAAGAAACTAATGAGCAGATTTCGATGAGGTTTACACCGATTTAAAAATCAGGATCGGGCTTGAATTGTGTGGTATGTCTTATTTCATGACGCTGGAGCAGTAAATGAAATTCTGAACGTACTGTGAGAAACACTAAAGATACAATACCAACTAGATTTTGTATACGTTATACTTCGTAAAAATGTTGCGGAATATTGATTATTCAGTCTAGAAAACCCACACAGACGGTCTTACTGAATATGAAGAAAAATACGTAAATCGGAAAATATGTAAATTAATAATTACTAATAAAAATATATCAAAATAGAATCAGATGTTTTCAGGTTATGCCATATTTTCATAAAATAAATGTTTCGTACTATATATTACGACACATGCCAGATTTTAACTCCGAACCCAACCTTCCAAATTGTGAAAGTCCATTAAAACCACCAGCGTGGTGGGTGAACGGTTAACGTTCTGGCCTCGCATTCGGGAGTACGCCGGGCGCCGGTTCGAATCCCCGTCCGGACATCCAGATTTGGGTTTTCAATGGTTTTCCCAAATCACTCCAGGCGAATACCGGGATGCTTCCTTCAAAAGATCATGGCCGAATTCCTTCCCGTTCCTTGTCCCCCATCCCGTCTCTAATGACCACGTCGTCAACGAGGCATAAAGCCCAAGAAAAAAATAAAATTAAATTAAAAAAGCATTAAAATCTGTATTTTCTGTGTACATTCGGAACAGATACATCCAACTACAGATTTATGTTTGTGATACGTATTGATTCGCGTACGGTACATGTCTTGATTTTCGGGGAGAATTATTCGTGGATGTTGTGTCTAGGTTCAAATGCAGCCTAGACCAAAATGAAAACTGAAATTCCGTATCACAGCATCCAGTCCACCTCCTACTGGGAACTGTGTGGTTGAATCAACGTTTAGTTTAGTACTTGAAATGGCTGGTAGCAATTTAATGTATTCCCATTGGACGAATGGGTAAATCAATCACAACCCACCTATTTCACGTCGGGTGCTGGTGATTCTTGTTTTAACTCTGGCAATGACTGTTGAGAATTTGATGAAACGTGGTAAAATTTTCTCACTGGGAGACTGAAAATGCTGTACGGGTAAACCAACTCCAACCCACCCTTATCTAGGCATGGTGCGAGTAAATCGACATTCCGGAACAATTTAGTGAAACTTGTTACAAATGTTTCTCTCAGACAAAATAGTAAATCAGTCCCAACCCATCACTTTCTGGGAAATGTGCAGCTGAAGCTAGGTCTACTTTAACTCAAGAAACGGCTGGCGCGAATTTAGTAACACTTGGCTCACTTGTTTGACAAATAAACGTATGGGTAAATCAACCGAAACTTAACCAGGCAACGCTGGCCACTCTGCAAGTATATGATAAAGGTCGCGGGGCTCCTATTATAACTATCCCACGAGAAGAGAACTGACATGGTCAGCGATACATTTCCGAAATTATCTAATTTCCCGAGGAAGAAGATGCTTGGTACTCACCGGATAGCAGGACAAAATTAAGCTTTTAAGCAAAATTAATGGCTTTTTCTGGGATTGAATCCTCTGACGTTCGGGTTGTAGTCAATCTCTACCACCTAAGATACGCGGCCACACAGTATTAACACACTTATGACAAATTAATAACAAAACTACGGTGGCGGTAATGTGGTCTGTTATACGGAGACGTTAACTGTTTAAGAAAAAAGACCTGAAAGCTGCATAAACGAAATGCTACCCGTGTGAAACTGGACAGTGCTTTAGTACTGTAAGAATGTTGCATACAAGGCAAAGGTAACGTACACCACAAAGTGTGCACGACCCATGCTCTTATTCTTTTTTAAATATCTACAAAAGAGGGAACACTCATTATAAAACATAAAAATAAGTTCGTTTATGTACTTTGGTCGATGAGAAAAGTCACGAATAGGGAACTACTAAAATAGATATTTCAGTATCTTCACAGTTTTAAAAATGCTGAGTACTTACTCGTCTCAACGTACGAAATTAGTACCGGATAATCCACGTAGCAAGAGTTAGCAATTGCTAAGGACCTCGCACCTTCGGGGGCCCTCGCGCCTGTGATACGTAAAAGTATATAAGTTTCAATAAGTTAGGATGGTGTACCACCATCGTCCAACAGATATACGTAAAGCTTGACAAAGAAGAGTAGACACGGAACCAACAACTAACGCTTCTCTGCAGCTGTCTGATCAAGACTTTTCCACGGGATACGTTTTTTTTTTAAATCATTACATGAGTACTTTAATGCTATGGGGTCCACAAATTTTAGATATGAGGCAAAAACAAAGCCCTAACCTGCTGTGAAGAATATAAAAAATTGACTTCGAGAAAACACAAGCGAAATACGAAGTACGATCATTTCAGTGCCTCTACTACACTCGATGAAGTTGTAGAAAATCAAACACCAAGACAGCATTTTTAAATTCTGATGTTTATTGTCATCACTGATAATGTGCTAAACATACGGAAGCATGCAATCAAGTGACCAGTGTATTTAAAAAGCTGAGGAAGTTAAAGCTTTTACCAGCAGAATAAATATTGAACAGATCGTCAATTATGGTCAGTGCTTACCCAGAAGATGTGGTCGGTAACGAACTAGTGAATTTCGCTGATCTGCTGAAAACAGTTGTGGCTGCTGCTTTAGAACTTCAGTAATATACATTCGTAATAGAAAATTCATTAGAAACGTGTTTCCAAAATGTAGAAGCAGTGTTACGCATTTATGTGAGAGCGATGGTCGCCAACTGCAGCGGGGAAAGTTCTTTTTCAGCATTAAAACGCATTAAAAATGAGTCAAGGAACAGAATGGGACAAGATCTAGCTTTAATGAATATAGAAAATGATTTACTTAGAAATATTGATTTCGCTATTGTTATCCCTAAGTTTTACCACATTAAATCAAGAAAAGCAGTTCTTTAAATGTGCTATTTTATCTTATATCCTAAACTTTAACACCTAAAGCAAATAAAGGGCCTATTGTTCGAATATGCTACAAGCCCTGCACTGTCTTCATCTGGCTCTGTACAAAGTTGTTCGTTAATGGGAACTTCACTGACAAATTGAGCTGTAAAATAATTTTATTTACTTACTTGAAAAAAAAGTAAAGAAACTAAATGGTTTCTGCGCTTATCTATTGGTAGAGATACAAGAAAGTGTAGTAAATTACTTATACCGTGGATACTCTCATCCTGAACGTTTTATCAATCTCTTAGTGTGGCATATCACGAATTTACCATGCCATACGAAAACGGCTCCTCTATTGCCGGAAGGGCTCTTAGTGTCAGCAACATCTGTAAATCCCATCTAAAAAAACATTGCACGCAGATAAATACGAGATTATGTGCTAATAAAGCACGAAATATCTTTCAAAAGACTGCATTTAGTTACTTTCCTAGCGTGTAGAAATCCTTTGTAGAGAGGGTACCGACCTATTTAGCCTTAAACTCAAAAAAGAAAAAGAAATGGGGAAAGCATTACATTTAACGTACCCATCCAAGGAACTGGCAGTGTTGAACGACTTCACTACTTAGCGTTTCAAATTCATCCCAAGTCTTGGATACATATTCTTGTGGTAAGCAATTTGGCACCGTCTTCTCCCCTAACCTGCGAGCCACGTACCAGGTACTGAAAATGTCTTCCACCTCCAAGGGTGAGACCAGCTAACCACGTGTAAGGAGCCCTCAACCATTGTCACAGTGTTTCATCATTCACCACCATGAGGTAACCTGAAACCGAATTTTGCACCACTTAAGTACTCCAACTGTATGCAATGGCCTTGTAGCTACTAGTTATATCTGACTGAAAGTGTGTTATTTTTGACGGACAGTAGAACTCCAATTATCCGAATCAATTGGGACCGGACACCATTCGGATAATCAAAAATTCGGATAGTCGGATTTTTTTCCGAAAAAGGCTCTATTTTAATTTATTATTGTATGTATATTGAAAATGCCATCTTTTCCAAGAGATTTTTGGTGCTTTTCCACTTCAGGGATGAAAATTTCGCCGTACCACTAGGCAAACAAAGCTGCGGTCATCCGAAATTTGGGTTGATTTTTATAAAAGAGGGGAAGCCTTTTCGCACTACGTTTCCTTCTTAGTTTAAAAAGCGATTCGGATAATCGGAGTTCGGATAATTGGAGTTCTACTGTAGTAAGAAATAAAAAAGTGATATTGATCTTTTTTTTTTAATAAAAAGAATAATGACAAAAGCCTCCAGATTGGCTGCTATACAGTTCTGTCAGTTTCAAATGTGTTTTCAACGGTGTTGGAAACATGGATACATAAGGAAGAATGAATTTATCACTCGTCGGTGCACTGTGACAAGAAATATCCCATTATACTCTAAGAACTGTGTGCGAAAAGTGTGCAACCATACCGTGTAAGTTACTTAAAGTTGGTGACTTGATGAAATTAACACCATTTATTTTACTTCGTGTACAATACATACCATTCACGGATAATTTCATTCTGCTCTGTTCGTAGCCATGTTCCCAATTTCTCCAAGCTTTTAAACTGCTTTTATACGATTTCCTCATTTGCTCTAGTCTTCAATTCCTTGTGGATTTCAGATCAACAGTGCCTATTCTATTACCCCAAATAGATTACTCAACTTATGTGTCACACAATTTCCTCTGTTTGTGAGTGCATGTACTTGTTAGTAATGTTTAACTCACCTCAATTTTTGGCTTGGTACAACTTAAATTTATCTATGTATAGAATTTGGTGCAAGAAATGGCAGAAAAAGAGTTTAATGATTGACAATAATTTCCCTTGTTTCACATACATATAACAAGAGTATTTCTACATTTGTGTTGATAAGTCGAATCTTGGTCTTCCTTGAGATTTTCTATTCTGGAGGCTGCACGTAACTGAAAAAGAAATACACATTTCCTTTACTTAACCATCTATGGACAATGCTTTTAGAATCTCCCTTTTTGATAGTAACACTTTCAAAATAAACAAAAAAAATCCTAGATGGTACCAAACAATTCCTCCATCTTAATCTTATCCACTCTGCCAACTGTCCCTGAAGCCGAATTCACTCGCATTTCCTTAGGTTTCCTGACATCGATTTTTAAAGGAGGTACCTTGGCTTCTTGCTCCTATTTTTTCAGGAAGTTGTCTGTTGATCAATATTGGGTAAGCTGGATCGAATTCCAGTACTGAAAGAAATGTTCTCCCGGAAGAATATAATTGTGTATAATATCTAATCATCATATCCTGTACCAAAATTCGTGCTGAAATCACAAATCTCTCAGCAACACATATGAAGTAAGACTGTTGATTTAATGATTATATATATATATATATATATATATATATATATATATATATATATATATGTGTGTGTGTGTGTGTGTGTGTGTGACAATTATAGTTTCCTATTCCTGACCAATGAATTATTTTACAATAAGATAACGAAATAGTCATCACACCGTCACTTAAAGGTCTGTTGAGAATTACATGTAATTTCTGAATCATACGGCGACCATATTCATCGTAGTAAAATCTGGGATATTACAATTTAAATGTGGTGCAGAAGAAAATCTCAGTCATTTTAACCACTGCTGAATCCCTGGCTTAATGAAGTTCTGTATAGGGGAACCCACGCTTCGAAGACTGGCTCGCAATCTAATTTTACGATCGGTTCAGGCCTGACTGAGGTTTGTTGTGTATGGCAGTGGGTCAGTGCAGTGCAATGGGACGCCGTGGTCGGCCGGATGACAGGCGCGGCTGCGGCAGCAGTTTGTTTTTATGGGCTCGGCTTTAACAACGCTGTAAATTTTTATGCTGAATCAGGCGTGCGGACGACGTAATGGTGGCAGCGGCTGACAGCTGATATCACGGTACCTTCCAGCCGCAGGTAACCAGAACCTCACAATTCATCATTCATTTGGATCCCGTTATATATAAATTTTACGGTATTGCTTGTTACATGTTTATGTGACAGCATCTAGTTTCAGAGATACCGTATCCCCAAGTTTTCATAGCAGGTTATGTACCAAGGAAGTACTAATGTGATCAATAAAACGTGATGAGATTCCGGATGATCTCGGTACATACACGGCTTGCAATATTTCGTAAGTACATTTATAATTATGAACTCAATATAAACTCAGTGGTTTTCATTCAAAGAATACTATCAGACGCTTTATCGTTTTTAATGATTTGTCAAAATAAATGGGAAAATTATTATTTTTTTGTTCTGTGTGAACGAAAAAAATAAAATATGGGAAAAATCCTACAGTTTGTTGGACGCAGTTTAACATTAAGTGCTGGCTCGATGGGGGGGGAGGGGGGAGACGAAAAACGAACTACAGGGAACAGCGCGCGAGCAGGATTCTGTTGCGTGATAGTCCTTTTGGTTACGTCCTGTTTTGCTGACGAAACTACCGGAGGTGGTGGGTGAGCGGAAAGGTAACGCTCGGGCCTCGCATTCGGGGGGACGCGGGTTCGAATCTTCGTCCGGCCAACCAGATTTCAGTTTTCAATGGTTTCCACAAATCACTCCAGGCGAATGCCGTTGAAAGGTTTGTGAACGAATTCCATCCTGTCCCTTGACCCCCGTCCTTTCCATAACTACCGCGTCGCAGAGGCGTAAAGCCATAAAAAATAATAAAAATAAAATTTAAAGAAAATATTATTTACATGGCATCGTAGCTGCTGCGCCGATCCCGTTGCAGGGTTCGCCTGTTAGATTACCGCTTCGAGCTTGGTTGTTTATAACTAAGTGTTGTGTTTTTTCGTGTCTCGTCTATAATATAATGAACCTCGAATGCAATGAGTGCTCCAATAAATAGCTAAATTACATAACCACATACCACTGGCTGTGTGACTCGTAGCCCAGACCCTCGCGTCACGGCCGTTCTGATTGTGGTTTTCTAGGCTGTTCCTCACGATTATGTAGCTCAATGCTGGGGTAGTCCGTAATCTCTACTCCATAAACGACGCATAGGCCCCGTTAGACGAAGCTCTCTCTTTCCCCCCCCCCCTCCCTTTCTAATGATTCACGCTGTGGTCGAATCAAAGAAAAATATTATCGTAATCCACAATTACCATGTCTGGGAATACGGCTGTTGGTCTGAAAACTACATCTCATTTTGTTTAAGTCTATGGAATTCGCTACCTGAAAGCAGTATATAGTTTCAAAATTTGAAATTAGCCCATCGGATATTAAATCCTGTGTTCTGCTTTGGGGGATGGTCGATACTTTCCTAAAGCAGGCATATTTGGCCAGATACGAAAGTGCCTAAAACAAAGTTTTTCCTAAGTGATCCTTCGGTTGCAGTGTTATAGTAAACTAAAATCTAATTTTGTCATATCTCTTTAATCACCGATGAAATATATTCAAGGTGTGGTAATGCTTCCTAAGCTTGGCGTTGCAAAATGAACATTTTTATTTCACGGAGTAAAAGATATAAATTTCAAAAAGGAAAATTTCAGATTTTTCTCATGAATAAGAATAAAAAACATAATTTTCTTAGCCCAGTTACTCAGTTCTCTAATGGTAATTCAGCCCAACTTTTTTTTTAAAAAACGCACACAAAACCAAATTACTCAATTTTTAGGGTGTGAACCAATCAGCTCGTTCTAAACATTCCAGCTTGAAAATTGTACGTAAGTTCCATCAGAAAACAAATATATGCTACGTTTCTAAACAATCAAAGTTTACAGTTTATTGTGTTTCTTTAAAAGATGGTAATTTGGTAGTAGCAAGATTATGCCTCAGGCATTTTCATCTAATCTTTTTTTAATTTTATTTTTTACATGCGAAAAATCTTTGTAGACGTGAAATAACATCTGCAAGTTAGAGGTATCCGAAGGAGAAATATGATGATTCATAAAGAAAAAATATTTAATTTCGTTAAACAAATTTCAAAATGTATATTTAAAACGAAGGAGTTAAACTTTTGATTGAAATGTATCATATTTATTTCAGATTTTTCTGTCTTATGAGGTAGATTGTAAATTTTTTCGTTTCCATTTCTTTATTATATTTTTGTGAGAAAATTCGTGTGAATCATTATGTATTCTTTTTCTTTTTGTCTCAAATGTTGATAAGCCGAATATTTTCAAGGAAGAATGGTAGTTCTGTTTCAAATACTAATTATCACTAAATCATAAAAAGTATTATTTATTAGCATTGTGTATTTACCGAACCATTTCATTCAATTACAATTATTACGGCGGGAAATGTTATGTTACACATACTGTCAATATTGGTCATTTCTAGTTGCCATTGATATCGTTAATTTTTAAGGGCATCTTTTTACTCCACATACAGGGTGTCCACAAATGAATATCGGGGTTTTAATGCTTTATAAGATTTATTATATTATCCTTACAGTTATAAATGATATGTCAAATGAAAGAGCAACTCAAACAGTTTTGTTCGTTGGCACTAGTGCGCATGTGCGTGAAATGTTTCCGCTGCGATCCGCTAGAATGCGGTAGTAGCAAAGATGGCGACTAGTGAAGAGAAAGCGTTTTGTGTTTTACAGTTTGCAAAGACTGAATCTGTAGTTACTGTGCAGCGTGCGTTCCGCATTAAGTTCGGGCGTGATCCTCCAAGTGACAATAACATCCGTAGATGGTGTCATCAGTTTGAAGATACAGGCTGCCTTTGTAAAGGGAAGAGCGCGGGACGACCAAGAGTTAGCGAAGAGACTGTTGAGCGAGTGAGAGAGTCGTTCACTCGTAGCCCAAAGAAATCTGTTCGGAAGGCTAGTCGCGAATTAGAAATTTCTAAGTCGACTGTTTGGAAAGTTTTAAGGAAACGCTTGCAACTACGTCCTTACCGTTTACAGTTGTTACAGGCTCTAAAGCCTGCAGACCATGGTTTACGTGCCAAATTAGCTAACGAAATGTTGTTACATGACGATGAAGATTTTCTACATCGTCTTCAGTGATGAATCGACCTTTCACCTCAGTGGACATGTTAACACTCATAATGTGCGGATCTGGGGCTCAGAAAATCCTCAAGAGATCGTACAAGTGCAACGAGACTCCCCTAAAATCAATGTTTTTTGTGCCGTATCCCGGCGGAAAGTTTACGGACCTTTCTTTTTTGATGAACCGACTGTAACTGGTACTTCTTACCTTGATACACTAGAGCAATGGCTCTTCCCTCAGTTGGAACAATATGAACCAGAGAACTTCATTTTCCAGCAAGATGGTGCGCCACCTCACTGGCATAACGAAGTACGCGGTTGGTTGAACGTAACTGTACCCGACCGCTGGATTGGCCGCAAGGGGCCCAATGACAGAGCTTGCTATGCGTGGCCTTCACGTTCACCTGACCTAACGCCATGCGATTTCTACCTTTGGGGTTTCATCAAGGATCGTGTGTATGTGCCTCCGTTACCAGCCGACCTCCTTGAATTACGACAGAGGATTGAAGCAGCTGTTGCAACAGTTACTGAAGACACACTGCTCAACGTTTGGGAAGAACTCGGCTACAGACTTGATGTGTGCCGTGTCACAAATGGTGCCCACATAGAACACTTGTAAGCTTGTATATAAAACTGTTTGAGTTGCTCTTTCATTTGACATATCATTTATAACTGTAAGGATAATGTAATAAATTTTATAAAGCATTAAAACCCCGATATTCATTTGTGGACACCCTGTATTTTGAAATTTTTCTAAACTGCACAAATTTCTTGTCTACAATGGCCAGCTGTTTCCTAATTTGCTAATGTTTTTACTGTTCCCATTCGAACATCCTTTACAACGAACACATCTCGCTAGGCTGATAACTTGGTTACTGGTAGAAAATATTATTGGATCTTTCTGTAAGGTATTCGTTGAATATTTTGGCTGCTGGTGTATTAAGTTTTGGAGTATTTTATGACATGTTGTAGGACTGAAATTTACAGATTTTCTTATGATTTGTATATTTACATTCCATAGAAGCTGTTTTTGTATATTCCTTCTTAGAATTATTTTATAAACGAATAGAAAGTCATTAATAGTAGGAATCACAAGAAATTAATAACAATTTCTGCAGTTTGTACTTGATTGTTACATGCATTTGTAATACAAAATAACTTAAAAACTGTACATTTCATATAATGTTATTAATAAATATTGCAGTACTAACACATACAAATTCCTTTCATAATCTGACGCTGTTTGCTTTTTAGTTCAACCACACATGACGATAGTATCTACATGTCGCTGAAAATTTTAAAAATTTAGCTATATAGTCGTTTCTCACGAAATACTGCGATTTATTGCTTCTATTAATGGACTGTGAATCCCAAAGTTACAACTGCTCTTAACTATCTCCTATTACGTATTTAAGCCATTGACGTATCTAATTTTTGATGCAAATATCGTATTATTGAGCATGTTGCGAAACTGTATCCAATGTTTCCAAATATTTAGAAATAATACGCTGCTCAAACTTGTGATTGTCTATAGATTACTTTCACCACAACAATTGTGTTTTATAAACTGATATTTTGTAAAGCCTTACTAACACTGAGTCTGTAGAGTTTTCTTCAGGAATTGCCATGATATTTAGAGAATATGGCATACTCCTAACACACGTTAAAGGAAATTGTCCTTTGATACTTTACGCTGTGGTTATATCACTTTCGAAGATGAATGTTATCACTGCAGTTTAATGGTCGTAAAGAACTCGTCATTCCTCAATGAAACTCATGAAGATGGTCGTTACAAACGTTTGATTTGTTCTGGGCCGTCTCGGGGAATTCCCTCTGAAAATTACTACGCATCTCGAAATATCCGCCTTCAATATGACTTCTGAACGAAACACAGATATAAACGTATGGTTGCTAGAGGATTTCTTAACTCTTGCCGCAAATATTTAGCTTTTATCAAGATATTATTCATTTGCAATCTGTTTCAAAAAAAAAAAAAAAAAAAAAAAATCCGTAAGAAGAGCGAAATATACTTTAACGTTCTATTTTTTCCGCCTTTCGTTCTAATTTAATCAGCCATAATAATAATAATAATAACGCGCAAGCTATTGTTAGCTGGCTGTCGTTGTGTTAAAGTTTTAGTTGACTGCACAGTAAGCCTCTACTACACCCTTCTAAATAACCCGTAACACAACTGCGTAGGGTATGATAGAGTCCAACCGGGGGCATAAGTGGGTTTAATCGATTGGCAATCGTGTGCTGTTAATGATATAGAATTGAATGTTACTGCTAGATCCGACATAAAATTTGAAAGGAAGAGAAACACAACTGTGCTTAGGTAAATGGCTGCAAAAGCTGAAATAACCGAAACTCATTTTAAAATAATTATTACATACAGTTTTCAGTGGAATCCGAACCACTCAAGCATTCTAATATATTTCTCTTATACGAAAGAAGCTCTTTACGGCAAGAGTTAGCTGAAAGTGAGAGTAGAAGCCTATCCAACCCTGGTTATATACCTGAATGACCCTTGCATTTAGTGGTGGTCCATCATAATTCAGATTTATGAAGAACCAAGTTTTATTTTCTTCGACAGAAATATTTTCATTGTTCTGGATTATTTGAATACTTCATTAATATCTTTCAACGCAATTTTTTCACTATTGTTAGACATGAATTTATCTGATTTGTTAAAAATATTCGTATTTTGTTTCTATAAACTTAATGTCTTTATTATTGCTTTAGGGTTTCCCACAAAAATTCTGTTTCAACTAAAAGTAATGTCTAGACTCTAGACGATATCGGCTTAATTTCTGACAAGTAGATCCACATTTTGCCTTAATTTGGTTTGTCATGGACTTCGAATATTGGTTGATAAAGATGTTTCTCCTCAGTAACCCACCATTACACAAGTGCACGCTGGAAGATAGTACACAATTCATAGCCATAATGGAAAAAATCGTAATTTCTTCAAACAAAAAAGAACTTGCAAAATCTGACGAAATATACGTGACATTTGTGACCCTTTATTACACAGTTTATATAGCAGACTTCAGAAGGAACTTCAAGCTGTTGTTATATTCAAAAAACTTTCCACTTCAATAATAATAAGTTACAACTGATTTATCGCATAATAAACGTCCTCCCTCTGTTGGTGATTTTGAGGTGATGAAATAACCATATGTTGCCTGCCAGGTCAGTAAGGGAAGGTAGGGTAGCCCCGGATGCTTAAAAGTAATTGCAAATAAAAACAAAATAAACACATTTTCGGCCTTTATTTTAATCTTAAATCTAAAATGGGAACTTCTGCAGTCATATTAATTAAAAGTTAGTAATAATAACTTTTTTCAAGGAATGAAATTCAAAATACTTTCGCATTAATTTTTTGGAAACACAAAAGTAATCGGGTAGCCCCGGACACAGTAATAAATGGTGGTCTAATCGTTTTTTGGCTTTGCAAAAATCGCAACAATAAAGGATATCTGAAGACTCTATATAAACACAATCTTTATGGTCCCAGTCTTTGCTTCACAGCACTGAATCTTCTCTAGAAATTTCTCCACTTACAATACATTCGGTCTGTTTTACTCGATTTGCTTCGGAAAGTCTCTGAATACTTTTCTTTGTATTCAACATCTCTATAGCGTCTTTACATGTTTATTTTTTTTCGATTCACCCTGTTTACTGTCTTTACTTTTCTGTCCGTCCTCTCTACATATTTTACTTGCTGAAAATGTTAAAATCTCCCCCTATGGATTTTTCAAGCTTGCGTTAGTATGCGTTTATTTGACTCATCATATTCAATGTCATTCAACGAATTTTGACGGGAGCGTTGAAAAACTCTGCCAGGGGGAAAAAAAGGCTGTGAAACTCACTTTGTGCCCGACCCGCAGCTCAGTTGCATTTGTTTTTACACTACAGGGCGCAATGAAGTTCTACCGACGCAGCGTGGTTGGTTTGTTAGAACTTTAAATGTCCGGGGTTACCCAAGCTTAGTGTTAATATATGTTGTGTTTTCTGTTCGTGAAGTGGAAGTCAGCCATCCTACCACCTAAACCATTTAGACGGAAACAGATTGAGAACAATAATCAATGAGCTGGGTTTGAAGGTGGTAGTGAGATTTCATATTAGTCGATCCTATCGATCCCACTACCTCCTCAGTTCCAACAGTTGGGAACCACAACGTACTCGGCGAATCACTTAACGAAATGCACTAAGACAAAATACTTAAGTTTCCTCAAATTTTTTAGGTATGGCTATTATAAATTAGGTATCGATGTTGGGACGGCCAATGGCTCTACAATGTACGGACCAGTTTCAACACCCTACAAAGACCAGGATTTTTCTTCAAACCTGAATGTCTGAAACGATCACTAAGCACTAAAAACGCAGTTCCAGGGGATGTGAATGAGCTATCCATCTCAGCTTGATGGGACAGAAAATTTCCTGTCTTGAGTCTCCTCACATATTTACAAATCATATATATTATTTCTATAAGGTATTTTTTGTCACAAGACTGTATCTTCCTTCATACTTAACCACAATCAATAAATGAGGTGTCATTTTAAAGCTTATGGCCTTCACTTTGGTCACGTCATATTTTAAGAAATGAAGTTTACGGAATTCGACCCTTAAAGGGCGAAAAAGTCAATATTTCTGAAATGCTGTTTTCTGTGTTACGAGTCATTTGTCTCCCTTGATACCTATCTGAAATCGTTTAATAAAGTATCATTTTAAAGATTAAGATATCCGCTTTAGTGGCGTCATATATTAAGACAGAAATGTTTCGAACTTCGACCCTTAAAGGGCAAAAGTATCAATATTTTTGCAATTCGTTTTTGTGTCACGACCGATTTATCTCCCTTAATATCTAACAGATATAGATAAATGAGGTATCATATTAAAGACTAAGGTCTCCGCCGTGGTAACATTATATTTTAAGAAAGGAATTTTTCGTAATTCGACCCTTAAAGGGCAAAAATGTCAATTTTTCTAATTTTTTTTTTTTTTTTTTTTTTTTGTATCTCGAGCCATTTATCTCCCTGGATATCTAACCAAAATCGATAAATGAAGTAGGATTATAAGGATTAATGTCTCAGCTTTGTGAAATCATTTTTTAAGAAAGAATGTTTTTGGAATTCAACCATTAAAGGGAAAAAGTATAAATTTTTCTATAACGCATTTTTGTGTCACGAGCGATTTATCTCCCTTAATATCTAACCAATATAGATAAATGATACATCATTTTAAAAAGGTTTCCGCTATGGTAACATTATATTCTAAGAAAGGAATTTTTCCTAATTCGACCCTTAAAGGGCAAAAATTTCAATATTTCTAAAATGCGTTTTTTTTGTGTTTCGAGCCATTTATCTCCCTGGATTTCTAACCAAAATCGATAAATGAAGTAGGAGTATGAAGAGTAATGAGTCAGCTTTGGTGACATCATATTCAACCTCACTATTCACATCGCATTTTAATAGCGAAATTTTCGTACGGGTCGTCCAGTTGGCTAATATAAAGCTACTCGCTGGCATTTTTTAACGATATATTGTTTGTCTGTACATTTCCCGATGTGACATATTTGGATACAACTTTAATTTTCTAAAGTTTCATACTTCTCCCACTCTTTATGATTTTTTCCCAGCCCGTTGTTACTTTGGAATTCCCATCTGCAAGACAGCTGAAAGCAACTTCGGATAGATGGTTTCAGCTTATTTAATACCTCTTTTGAGTTGGAAATCTTTATTCGGTTGACTGATTCTGAGGAAGTCTGAGGAATTAGCCAAGATGTTACGAAGTAATCTGGTACTGGTTCCGTCCATAGGCTTGCAGGAAAGTCGTGTGACTTACTGAACCGATTGTCGTTTTCAAAATCAACAGTACGGCAGGAAGAAACTTTTAGTATTCGTTTGTTCGTCTAATTGATTCTCGGAGGGGAATAATATTGTCAATTCTGCTAAAGCTGCTTTGGAATTCTACTTGTTTAATACAACTGGTTAAGTCGAGGACGGAATTGACTTGGTTCAATAATCATGTTCTGTTTTCTTGTAATAAATACACCGATACTAAGGACAAAATGCGGAAAGAACTTACAAAGTACAATACTCCTCTACCAACCAACTTATCGATCTTGCTCTCTTCCAACAAACACCAAATGCACAAAATTATAAGGTCCCTTGTCAAGTATGGAAACATTCAAATATAAATCTAAGACAATTAGGGAGCCCACTAGAAAATTCTTGGAACAAAGTTGATACATTGACTATCGTATACCATCCGATCAGAAACATACTCGCAAAATGTCATCATCTAGACATAATACTAGAATGAGTGCCCAGTCTGAGTGGTTAGGTTACAAGTTCTCTACACTGACCAAAATAGATTTAAGACATAGCGACCTAATAATCCCACTAATTATGTAATGAACTCTGAACAGTATAGATAAGCGATATAATAGTGTAAATGATTTCATGTCAATGTATTATATTATATGACCAAGTATGTAAACTGGAATGTAAATTGTTGTAAAATAAAATTTAATAATAATTAAAAAAGATACCTTTGTAAGAACATCAAACATATTTGTCGATAGTTTCAGATGCTATGAATATTTCCTTTTTTTAATGAAATGATTTTAGCTATGGTGCATGCTGCTGGATTTGACGCACTGCGTAGTCCAAATGAGAAGATTTTAAGCAAGTGTTTAACTATTTCCTTGCCAAGTAGCTACAGAATATCAATAGAATTTTCTCAACTTAAGAAGGAAGTATATTTGGAAAATCATTGAAATATCGGCGTTTCGAATACACTGCTTTTATACAAACTTCTGATAACTTCTAAAATTTCGTCTTTGTCAGTAATTATGCCCCAGTTTTCATCAATTGATAATATCAGCTTCTTACAAATTGTGAGCTTTCGATTCGCTCTGTTTAAATCTGGTTTCTTCTCTATGTAGTATTTTACATTGTCCTCGTTGTACTTATTTAAGTCACATTTATTTATATCTCAAGATTCCAGACAGATCAGAACACCCATTTAACAATCTTTTCGAATCTTCCTTTCCCTCCTCTGTTTTATTCTATTTTCGAGATAACAAATCATATCTCAGTTTTGAAGCTGAATTTGCGGTTTCTCCACGTCCATTTTCCGAAAGGATGCTTCATTTTAATTAAAAACTCACCGTTGATAATTAATTCTTAAGCACGTTAAAAATAATAACTAATAATTATCACTCAAATAACTTTAAGATTACGCTACAGCCATATAATAGTAAGTGTTAGTTCTGTGCGATACGAGCTTTCACGAGATTACAGAAAAAAAATAATAATAAGAACTAGCAAAGATATCAAGAAGATCTTGTATGTTCGGAGACTAGCTAAAAATGATCAGCTCACTGAAGATGGTTTTATCAGTAAGTTCTAACAAATCATGAAACTTATGTCCAATATACCAGCGTCGAATGTGAAACACAGTGGCCCACGGGATTTATTGATTTAAATGCGCTGTGTTTGGCTGCACTCAGGAATTACTGAGTTATGAAACTGCAAACGGCCGAATGCAAACGAAATGTGATAATCGGCTTTTCGTTATTTTCTGGCACTCCAATTTCTCGTTTGGAATTAACACTAATCCTCATTAATTTAAATCGGAATTCTATTATTTTAATCTCAACTTTTGTCACTGTATTCTCCAATACATGGTTAAAACTAATTAAATAGTTTTGGTAATTATAGTAAAGTGAGGAGAGATAGGGGTATTACTCTGCATTCAAAGTATCGCAACCAGTAATTGTGGCGAAGTTTTGTTGAAATAAGAATTTGTGTGTTATCAGTTCAGTGCTGAGAATGTTTTCCTGCGGTGAAACTGGCTTGCCGGTCTAGATGGTAACGTGATAGGGTAGTGCGCCGTTATGTATCTCAACACGAAGAACAATATACGAAACGCCGTATCTGTTAATGCTGCCTGTATGAGCTTATTACGTTGTCAAAGATATACAATCCTCCAAATTTGTCACTTATTTGTTCCTTTAAAGCCTCAGTTGGATTGATATATGTGAGACTCTGACTGCCTTTCTTTCAATTTAATATTTTTTATGCTAAACGAGCTTATTGGCTGAGCGTTTATTGCTCTGGCCAGACATTGAGAATAACGCGCTTTCAATCTCTGATCCGATCATCCCGATTTCAGTTTTCCAAGTGACTGCCGGTACGGTTTTCTCCTTCAAAAAGCCATGTCGCAATTCCCAAAATCCTCTCCGCGCTATAAACTGCCAAGATATTTTGTCATTTCATACAATACTGTAAAACTGGTTCAAAATTTACAAGCTTAACACAAATGAGCTAAAGTTATTTGTAAAAATTGTAGATTAATTCCAGGCTCATATGAGCAAGTTATGAAATAACTTTTAAATAAGGTTTGCTGTTGAAATTTTTTCCGTTACTTGTTTGATCAACAGTCGGTATATATTCATAAAGTAATAAGTTGCCAGCTGAAAAAGTGAGATTACTTGACAAATAATTCTAACTTCTTTTTACTAAACAAGTTTCAAATTGACTCAGCATTGGATTTTTATCTACAAAGACTCATCGAGATCATAGCAAAGGTAGATTCTAAATATACTACAATCACTAACTTACTAATCTATCAATATTACTATCGAATGATTTGAAAACACAGCGGGTATGACAATCATTTTCAATTCAGCCTTTTACCAATCACCATGGAACAATGAGTAAAAGCTAGTAGGAGTGTAAACCCATTAATAATAGTAAGTTGATTAGCCTCGCGCAGGAGTTAAGAGAGGTGTGTTCCCGATCCTTCAAACAATAGGAGAATAAAATTGATTACGTCGGTCGAACCAAGCCCAGGACACACAAAAAACAATTATAATAAAATGAAGAATAATAAATGTGAACGTGTGTGGTGGAATATCTGTGACAGTAAGAATAACAATTATAATAAGAATGATATGTTACTGTAACATATTGGGTGCAATATCTTCAGGGTGTCCAAAGAAGAATTATCGTTTGTTTTCCAAACGGTCAAAATCCTATCCCATCACAGAGTCGCTTTAAAACACATTTGATAAATAGGTGTGGGGCGTTATAATTACGTTGCTAAACAAGACTGAATACCCACTCAAAATATATGAGTTCCTCTTGCGAAATCTATGTCACTGAATGACGTCACGATCTCGCTCTCTGTTTGGAAAGATCATTCGCATCTAATGAATTTTTAGGTTGTTTTAATAAAAAAATATCTGTACAGATGGCTTGACACATTGAACTGACGAAAATAATTGAAAAGGCTTAAAATAAAATTGAATTGACGAGATCTTTGTTTTGGTGGTAAACTGTACTTTAGTTATCTTTTAAAGATATAGTAAAAATATTTCTTTTTATGTAGTAATAAATTGATATTGTAAACTATGTTACTTTACGTTTTTTAATAGAGGTTAGTGAGTCCATGGAATCATTGGATGCTAAAGGTATCAAAGTGCCTCTTCGCCCAAAAGGAAGTGGTTTGGGTAAATGAACGGGAAAGAGTTCAGCCATGGCCTTTTCGCTTGAAGTGATTTCGGTAAACCACGGAAAACAGAAACTAAGATATATTTTTGTGCATTTAATTAAAATTTTAATGGAGCATACGCTTACTAACGCGGCGCAGGAGTCAGCTCGACCGAAAAAGAAGAGCCTACCCTCCAAAGAGAGTAGGGTTAACTTGCCATCTCCATAGTTTTACTCCGTTGCGCTTCGTTATTCGTATATACAGGGTGTTACAAAAAGGTACGGCCAAACTTTCAGGAAACATTCCTCACACACAAACAAAGAAAATATGTTATGTGGACATGTGTCCGGAAACGCTTACTTTCCATGTTAGAGCTCATTTTAGTTTCGTTAGTATGTACTGTACTGTACGGACCAATTCCATGGCCCCCACGCTCTCCTGACCTCAACCCTCTTGACTTCCATTTATGGGGGCATTTGAAAGCCCTTGTCTACGCAACCCCGGTACCAAATTTAGAGACTCTTCGTGCTCGTATTGTGGACGGCTGTGATACAATACGCCATTCTCCAGGGCTGCATCAGCGCATCAGGGATTCCATGCGACGGAGGGTGGATGCATGTATCCTCGCTAACGGAGGACATTTTGAACATTTCCTGTAACAAAGTGTTTGAAGTCACGCTGGTATGCTCTGTTGCTGTGTGTTTTCATTCCAAGTTTAATGTGATTTGAAGAGAAGTAATAAAATGAGCTCTAACATGGAAAGTAAGCGTTTCCGGACACATGTCCACATAACATATTTTCTTTGTTTGTGTGTGAGGAATGTTTCCTGAAAGTTTGGCCGTACCTTTTTGTAACACCCTTTATACATACATGTACAAGTCACAGTCGCTTAAAGTATTGTTGGCTGGAAGCATCCTGTAGAATACCTCGGCGAAGGAAAGACAGATTTTCGATTTGCCACTCATTCTTCATCTGTCGTGAATTTATATACAGTTTACCATGAAATATCCACATCGCTTTTAACATACGCATTGAATATTTTGTCACATGTGAAGGCCTTGTTAAATTTCTGTAATAACTCAAGGATACATAGAGTTTTTATAGTGATTGTCTTAGTAAATTAACTGTCAGACCGCTCTATGTTATATATCTTTCAGCTTCACTGCTTTCTTTAAATAATAGCTTTAATGTAAAATTTCAACGTAATGTCATTATTTTAAATCTATTTTGCGCTGTTTATACTCTACCGACATCCGTTTGATGCTGCAGATGAGTTTTTGATGGTGCCACATTCGAATAGCAAACTTATTTTTGTCGTTCGTTGTCTATCCGTTTGGCCTGTAGCTCGTAAGCAGAATAAGCTATAGACTTCATATTTGCACATATTATGTGATTCAGTGACTCAAGACTGTATATCATATTTAAACCCGCTATTTAGAGATTATCGGAATATTTTATCCAGTTTTTTGTTTTGTTTGTGTTATTTTGTTTATAGGGTGTGACCGGTCATCAAAGTTGCTTATTATGGACTTATCTTGTCGCCTGATGTATTTCATAAACACTCTTACGTTAGAACTAAAATTTGTCTTCAATACCTACCGTATCTTGGATTTAAACAACAAATACCATAAACACTAACGTCTAATATACTACCGATAGTGAAAACTGGATTAAGATTTCAGGGAGATAGCAAGCACGTAGACTCAGCAATGCTCTCTTTTGTCTAGCCGGATAGGTGTTACGCCACACTCGGTGCATAGCCGTAATGAAATGTAAATGTGCGAGCAAGTTCCCGGAGAATCGTGTAATAATCATATGAACGAGTCAGAACGCGGTAGAATGATAAGTCTCCGCAAAACGGGTTACGCTGTGACATTGCGGATCTTACATGACACACTGCTACGACTATGATGTCTGTGTGGAACCAGCGAATAGAAGGGGGTCGTACACAGCGACGAGCCCACACATTCTGACCAGGGAGCGGGGCGACCGCCATCTTGTCCGCATGGCAGTAACCGACAGATCCGCTTCGTCCACAGTTTTGGCTTGATGTCGGAGCGCTGGTTCGACGCAATCTGCTGAGGTCTGAACTGGTGGTACGCATGCCATGGCGTTGGCTTCCATTGACCAGAAACCAACAAACTACATTTGGTTCTTGAATGCCGCAACTAATCTTCTCAGTGCCAAAATACAATGTTTTCGGGCGGGTCTCGCTTCAATTTGTACTACAGTTATGGTCACGTTACTGTGGTAAACGAAATCGGGCAGAATCCATTGTTGAGCGACATGTCGGACAAACGCCAAATGTGAAGGCTTAAGACGCCATTGACCATAACATACGGTCTCGCAATAAGGGCAATCTGAACAGCAATCACAGCATCAGAGAGGTTTTATAGCCGGAGTCATTGCCCACCCTGCAACCAAGTTGACCAACCACAATTCAGCAGGACAATGTTTGGCCATATGTGCCGAGGAATGAGAAAGCCTTCTTCGAAGAACGACGGGTATCACTGCTTCCCTCGCCTGCATATTCGCCTGACAAGTCGCCCATTCAACATGTTAGCGTTTTGGTCGGTCGGCAACTTGTTCTGGTCCACCTGCATCCACTGCCTATACTTTAAGAGCGCGCTTACAAACCGCGTGACTTTGTGTTCCAGCAGCATATCCAGGCTCTCTTTGATTCCATACCATGAAGTCTAGTGGTTCTCATTGTAGTAAGTGACGTTTTAACACCGTCACGGTACATCAGCAGTCCTGTAATTCTAATCGTTTGTGTCTTGTCATGTACCTAATCTGTACAGTAAATTTCGTTTTAATCATATGTCTCCTGATTAGTGTTTAATTTAACAAACAGTAAAGTAGTTAACAAGTGTAAATTTTAGTATTCCGGGCACATTCTCGTACGTTAATGTAGTTCAGAGTGCTTTGTATCAATTGTTGTTACTGCGTGATTCACAACATCGCGGATAAATTACTACCCCATCGCCATCTGTGAAGGCTAATAGAGAACGGAAGTTGAACTCACCCGTTTCGAATCCCCGTCCGAGCATCCAGATTTGGGTTTTCCATGGTTTCCCCAAATCACTCCAGGCAAATACCGGGATGCTTCCTTCAAAAGGCCATGGCCGAATTCCTTCCGGTTCCTTGTCCCCAGTCCCATACCGCCTCTAATGACCGCGAGCCATAAGTAAAAAAAAAATTAACTCACACTTGGCCGATTTTTATTTTATGTTTGCAAATCACACTTCTGATCAGCTGAGCTCGTTTAGCTTTGACAGTATTGTATTGTATCATATTGTTATAATGTTTACATTTACATTTCGCCTTTCGTATCGTGGTATTGATACAATAATGCTGGTGTCAACACGCCATTCCCGCCTGATTTCGTAACATATTTATACGAAATGTTGTGTTTAATGACGGATAGTATTGTCAAAAAGAAACGGAAAGGGTACTGTATATGGCTCTAATGAATGATTATTCCGAAATTCGCTCATCCTACACGATCAGTTGTCTCTAAAACCAATAAATCTCTAATTGTAAAAATGAAACGTAAAAGCAGGCTTTTTCAAACAGTGGTAGGATAAATATAATATAAAAAATTACATTAGCAGAAAAACAGCGTTTATTTGTAGCAACGATAATAAAAGTCAAAGTGTTAACCCTAAATTATATCCTAAGCATTGCGGCTAATTCCTCTGTAAGAATATTTTTCGTAACCCAGTAGTTAAGGTAGGAAGAAAAAAGGAAAAAATATAGCGTACAGCTGCTGAAAATTTATCTTCTGTGCGGATATAATTCACACTTAAAAAAAAAAAAAATTTAAAAAGCATTAAAACTTAATAAATCCAGCAAAACAAGTAGCCCTTGTTTCGTTTCCTCACTAAAGCAAATTTTTATGTATAGTTAAATTTAATTTTTTTAAATATTATATACAACTTTTCCTCTCCAACCATTAATTACATTACAGGTACATATAGAACAAGTATCACAAGCGCAGTATTCATGTCTTCGACTGTATGTTAATCAGCGTTAAATGCTGCTGTTATTGGCTTTCAAAACGTGTTATCACTGTTTTAATTTGGCCGCGTGTTGGGAATTTGGTATCGAATGTAATTGGTATGCGCATGCTTTTGTTTGTACAGCTGTTATTTAATCGAACATCGAGTGCGAATTTGTTTCCCTTTCTATAGATTTGTATAAGCGTTAAGTATAAAAGTGATCTGCGACAAGTGATCGATATGTAAAGAATTCCAGTTGTTACTTATTATAACGTTTTTGAAAATGCTGTTATCGTTTTCAAAGTGGTGTTTAAAGTTCTTTTTCTCTTTACCGCTACGTACCTCAGGCGTGATTGTTCCCTACGTCTGGCACAGGATTAGCCGAATGGGGGAATAAAATTTTCATCATCAAGACTTGGCCGGTAAGGTGCGAGAGGTGGTGGTGCCAAATTGTTAATCATCAGATTGTGCTCCAAAGTCCTGGGTTCAATCCGAACCTTCTCGCACTACGTACGGAGTGAAGGCGTTCGACTTTGTTGATAGTGATTCGACTGTCAGATGGGGACGTTAAGCTTAGCGCCCCAAGGTATCCTTCGGAAGAGTAGGCCTGGTTGGGTTCACTCTCTCCCTTCCTTCATCTTTCATTCAAATACAACACACTACATTAAGGGAGTAGATACAGATAACACATACAAATGTTTGTAGAAATTGAAATTTCATTTTCCCCAAATCTATTTAAATTTGATGGTTCAAATTTCGTAGCACCATAGAATTGTTATAGTTATATACAAAAATTGATTTTTAAAATAAAAATATTATTTAACAATATGTTAATGTACCATCCAAATTGACAATTAAAAATGTGTCGTCATTAAAGTCTTTAATGATAGAAAGCACAATATTTGAAATTTTGCAGAAATCTTTTTTAATCTTGTAAACTAATATCGAGGTAATTATTTAAACCAACAATTTAACTTTATAATTGTTGGTATTAAAAAAAATTAAAGAAATTAAAATTCTTGCTTTTTTTGTTTGAACATATAGGAATATTTTCCATTTGTGAAAAACTACATAAACAATAATGGTAGGGACTGTAGTAATTACTATGTAGAATATGTCCTGCAAATTTGAAAAAGATTTATGCATGTGGAAAAAAGATATCTTTAAAACCAATTTATAAATTGCTGTTTTGAGATATTTAAGGTTAAAGATTTAGATTATCTTCAAGACTGTCAATCGTGCAGAACTTTGCTTAATCACGCATAATTCCCACACTTTCAAAGATATTTCAATAATTTTTTCACCAAAATGAGGTCAAAAGTAAAAACCATTTTTTTGTGATTTCAAAGAAAAAATCAATTTTTTGAAACCTGATGACTGTACGTACCCCCTTAAACGTACAAACATCACAATCATCAACACAAAAACAATAAACACGTAAATACATTTGCAACATTGGGAAGGAGAGGGAAAACAACCACATTAAATTATCAAAGAAAGCTGCTATTGATGAGAAACTATTTCCATGCCAGCCACCAAGACTAGGTCACAAGGTAATAAAGATAATCATCACCAATCTTTTAAAAAATTCTGGGACTTGTACATCATCATATATTTGAAGTAGTACTGAGTAAATATCAGTAATTATATTTTTCTTGTTTCCTTTCTACCTTTTATTAGTGTTTAACCGATATATGCTGCAATACTGTTAGCTCTATAGTCATTGCGGAAGATTATTTGCGTAAACGTATTAAGTTCAGAAGTAAATGTGCTTGTTATTTATAAAATATATAAAAAATAATTATTTACTGCTGCCCATACTTCCAGAGAGAAATGGCAATGCACACTTTTAGTGAATCGCGGAGTAATAGTAATAGTAATAGTAGTAAACATTTTCTTATAAACGCTTTCAGCTCATGCTACATTTAACCACAAGTCGTGAACAGTTTATCAAACTTATGGTCATGGTTCAAAAATGAGATAGTCATCGAGAACGTCATTTTTAATTAACAAAAAGACAAAAGTTTTTTTGGCATGTTACATACCGAAAAACCAATGTATGAACCAATTATATTAAATAGAAGAATAAATTTGCATAACTGAAATGTTAATGTATTACACGCTTACATAATTTGATTTCTTGCACAGTACTATGATCAGATCTGTAACTAATGTAATAGCATCAACAATCAGTCACAATGATATGGATTATGTTAGAGAAAATCACCATGATGCAGCTGTCTGGAAACCACGGATAAAAGAGAACGGAGGACTGTGGTACGAGGCTTACAGATAGAATGATGAATGTGGTCGGTACTCAGCCTACCCTAATTCTCTCTTCCCCTCTAGCACCGCACCTCGCTGGCACATTATCAACGGCGCCACGCAGACGAGTTAAAATCCTCCATAAATTTTCCTTTTCCAATGCACACTGGAAGGGTGCTTAAACGTAACTGGTACGAGATAGCGCACAAAGCGCAGATTATACTCTGTATACAGTACGGATGGGAGGTTTGAGTCAGAGAGGTCTACGCTGGCTATGCTAGTACTTCAACATTCATTACAGATAGTTGTACTACGATCATACGTATACACTAAATACAACGCAATATTTCGTACGAGAGATATGTTGTATTTTTATTACACTCTCTTCTAACGATAAAGAACGCTTATGCTGCAAAACTAATTTGTGTTTAATTTTTGCATCCCCAAAATAATTGGAATTGCAAAATCGTTTTCATTGATCATCTAACATAGCTATGTTAACGTATAGATATATTTAAAACTTCACTGAACGGAGAAATCTAATTAAAAGAGACACTGATGAAGCGAAGGATACTCTTTTGCTATTTTCTGTATAAAATACATGCTTCCGTAATTATTTTTCTTTTATTATAGATTCACATTCAAGGAATAGTTAAGTGCACTTTGAAACCTATGAAATTTTGTAAAAAGAGTGATAAGTACTAAAACTACCACAACATCTCACAAATGTCAGGAATACATCAGCATAAAATTTATATATCTTTTAATTTAGTTCATGAATCAATTAAATATTATATGCAGCGTGAAGTGTTTGTTAAATGTGCCAGCATCACAAAACAACTCAACTGAAGGTAGATTGAACCGACGACACCATTGTGTACTGAGGAAATATAACTCCTTTCACGGTCCATCAAGCGTTACTTATCGAAAATCGGATCATTGTAGGTCCTACAAGGTGTACTGTCAATGCGCCACTAGAGCGGAGGGAAGGTGGGTTACGAGCACGGAACCGAGCATGGTGGGTGAGTGGTAACGCTCTGGCCTCTCATTCGGGAGGGGGCAGGTTCGAATCCCCTTCCGGGCATCCAGATTTGGGTTTTCCATGGTTCCCTCAAATCACTCTAGGCAAATGCTTCCTTTATAAGGCCGAGACCGAATTCCTTCCAGTGCCTATCCCCCATACTTTACCGCCTCTAATGACCTCGACGTCAGCAAGGCCTAGAGCCATAAACAAAAAGAAAAAAATCGAGCACGGAAATGTGCGGTGGCGTGGCCTTGTTCTTGACGCTTGAATTAGTCGCGCCACGAGCCCCGCAAAGTTCATTCGACAAAGATTGATTTTTTGACGCGTGCGTGATTATTAAAATAATTTAATTCACTCATGGAACCTTCCAACGTTGTTTGTTGTTAAAAAAGAGTCAAAAAATAAATAAATATGGCAGTATTGTACGGAAATAGACTCTACTCATGAAAAAAGATAAAACTTGGCATTAAATATTTATTTATTTTAAATTTATTTTTGATAAAATATTAAAATCTAAATAATTATACATTTATTTTCCCGCCTCCGCATCCGCTTCGGCCAAACATCCACTTCCGCGGATGTCATTCGCTGAACATTCCCATCCGCATCCGCAAAGATGACTTCCTAACAGCAAAGTCAGCTTTAGTTAGCTTAGTTAGTTCCTGTAAGCCTAATAGTCCTAAACTGTACCTCATTTCTGGTTTGTTTTTAGATTATCATATTGACAGTAAATACAGCTGCTGATAGCACTGGATATGAACACGAATTACAGCTTGAGTGAGGAAACACGGTGCACGATACCCACTATTCTGCATTTCATTTATAAATAGAATAATTCGGGCAGTCGTCCGTAAAACGTTACTATCTATCGTTTAGAGCCTACAAAGATGCTGTTCATTAATGATATAACCACACTGTAATATTTATCTTTCGACACAGTTGTTATACGTCTAATAAAACAAAAATTAAGGCATAATCAGTAAACCATCGCAGGACAACCCAAAATCAACATGAAAAAGCTGTCATTCGAAAATGTTTCGTAATTTCTTAGAATGTCTGATGAGTGTAAGGCAACCCTTTTTGGTTTGGTATTAATCAAAAAAGATAGAGGTAATTTTTTCTTAATGTTTTACATCTCGTCGACATCGAAGTAATTAGAGGCGGGATGGGACTGGGGCAAAAACGGGAAGGAATTCGGCCATGGCCTTTTGAACGAAGTATCCCGGCATTCACCTGGAGTGATTTGGAAAAAACAATGGAAAACCCAAATCTGTATGCCCGGACGGGGATTCGAACCGGTGTCCTCCCGAATGCGAGATCAGAGCGTTAACCGGTCACCCACCAAGCTGGGTAAACGTTCTAAATGGTTTAGTACTGCTTCATGGCTACTTCAGGTAACACGGATTAAGACATTTTACTGACACCACAGTGATAGATGACGTGGAAAATATTTGTTTCAGAACTTCTGAAGAGTAGGTATTTGTTGACATAACCAACATAAATGCTGCACCAAGAATAGAAGTGCCAGACAAAAATTGGAAGAATTCGTAATAAATATGTTTATGCAGTCAATGTTTTTGCCGTACCCAGTCTCCCAAATGTTACCCTCGCCCCCCCCCCCTCCCTCCCCACACTAACTTCTATATAAAATAATTTGACTAGAGTAATTTCCTGTTGTCAATCACTGCACGTTTAATGTTACTATTTACGTAGTTTTATTTTATGTGCCGAAGATTGTGATAATAGCGTTGTTCGCGTTGCGCACGAGAGATGGAAAATGGAGAAGATGAAACATGATACAGGCTCAATGAGGCCTGTTCTTCTAAATGTTACAAAGGAACCGTCAAGTTTCAAGTCGCCAGTCGAGGGATGAATCACCTTCAACAGTGTCCATGAGCACTGCGCAGATGTTGCATAGTTTCAACGCATTGTCTTGTAAGCGTGAACTACTCACCACCACATCTCCTGCTGGCCGAGTAATTAACAGTGAAAATTATATTCAACAGCGCTCACATACCATCTAACCTCGTCTCTATCGCCAGACACCTTCAAAATGCCTTAGAGATTTTGTGCAAGGATGGTTCATTATTTGCCATCGAGACACGCGGATGAGCGGAGATTCCAGTTGACACAAGCAAGGACTCTGGTTTCCATTACCAGTTTTCCCAGTCCTCCGCCCCGAGTTCTCTCTCCCATGGATTCTGAAGATCGACTTCGTGTTTCCTTCATATTAAGTCTCAACTGTGCTATCCACCTTTTCTTATTCCCCTACCGACGAGCTGTGAAATACGACGAGAGAAAAATAAACAAAACCAATATATGAAATAAAAATTGTACCGAACTTCGAAGATACTCGTCACATTGGTGTGAAGGTATTATCAAAGTTATAGTGTTAATTGTTATGCTTTCATTTAATTTTGTTTGTACGAATAATATGTGTCTTAACAGTAGCATTTCACCCGCATTATCCAACCTTATTTTCAAGTAGATATGGGGAATTATTTAAGTAGGCTCGAGTAGTGCGAATTCGCACTACTACCTGCCATTCGGGAGGACGGGGGTCAAACCTCGTTCGGCCATCCTGACTGACGTTTTCCGTGGTTTTCCTCAGTCACTCAAGGCCCTAAAAGGCCACGGTCGACTTTCATCTCCCCTACCTCCCCTTTAGGTTAGTAGGCTGAAAAGGGCCCTCGAAACCCTCAGCTGGGAGGAATGATTTTTTTTTTTAAATTGATCATCTTGTCTGTATATGAGAGCATGATGTAAAATAGTTGTGAATGTGTGTAATATCAGTTCCTTTAACACGGAGTATTTCATTTAAAGGTACCAGCTGGTCACAACTGGGCAGAAAATCGTTAATCCGCCAATCGTTAATTTATGAAGTTAACAAAATTCCAAAAAATTAACTTTTAGGTTAATCTAAAGACTCATTAACGCTCTTCTTAACTTCCGTTAACTTTAGTCCGTTACATTGGCTGTTGACGTCATTTCGTTTGTTTGAATAGCGCGCCACGGCACAGTGATATATTCGGCGAGTCGAGTAGCGAACAACTTAGGCAACGAGTGCGAGTGTGCTGTTATGTTAGGAATAGCGTGGGTATAAGCAGGAACGCTAGGATTATCGAACGTTTTTATTTTACGTCTGCAGACCGGTTACACATTTCAGACCCAGTCAGTGATTGATTTTAATATGTATGTAATTTAATCTTTTTGCTAATATAGTGCCACTTTTTAGTTTAGTGTTGGTTTGGAGTTTGTTAGGGAAATAAAAGAAATCGATATTCGTTGCATGATTCCATGATTGAAGATCTAGAAACTGTTAGTGAAAGCAGCAACGCTAGCAATAGCAACGAGAAGATTAAAAATACGTGGCCACTTTTATGCGGTTATATTGCATTTAAATCAAAATTGGGAGAACAGTTAATTTATGAATTCAAACTGTGTTTGCCTAAAGTTTCTGCGATAAAGGCTCACGTTTTTTTTTGTTTTTTTTTTTTAATGAAAGCAGGAAAAGGAGAAACAATTCAAATCCTTCATCAAGTTCCGTGGATTCTGCTGATGTAGATATCAGCAGAAGTCTTTTTTTCCATCACCATCAGCTAACAAAAGGTTATGTCAACAAAACATTGGTTAATCTTTTGGCATCGTCGTTACCGATAACAGCCTATCTCGAGCTCGTCTGAACCATTGCATATTAAACTTTTTCGTTTACATCATGATTCCACTACATGTTGCAGAATCCGAGGGACCTTGGGTATATGTGTTGTTGATGGTTCACTTTTAACGGATAAGTGTGTCTTGCGTTCAATTTGCAGAAATGTAACGCTTTAACGATTGTCGAAGTTAACTTTTTAAGTAGCGGATTAACGAGTAACGAAGTTACGCAACTGATGCTCCCGCAGTCGTTACCGTATTTACATTCGTTTTCATTCATTACAAGCTGTTTAGTATTATTTTTAGCCTTTATACTATTTTTTTCATTGTTTAAAATCATAGAATTTCAATTCAAATTAGTAACATTTAAGTTATAATAACCGATTGTTTCCGCTGGTCTCCGGCCGTTGTTAGTTTTCTGGAACAGTCGTAGCCACACAAAAGCAGTTTGCTGGCCACATATGTAGGCTCTAATGATCCAAAAGTTTCAGTGTAGATGGATAGAACATCGCGTTTTCACTTAGTTGTTGTCTAGTAATAGAGTCACCTCGTTCTTATTAATCGGTTTATTTGCCTCGTTCAACGGAAAGGAAGTGCGATGTATCGATGTTAAAGCAGGTCTTGCACTAAACTAACAAAAATGCACCCGCTCTCCCCCTTTACCTACAACTATTCTGTTTTTGTATTGCAAAACGGTAGGGAAATGGACCAAAGGGAATGGAAATGGAGAATATTTACGACAATTCGACGAAACGGAATAAAACGTCAGATCTTCTATATCCAGTCCCGGAGCAACGCCGCGTTCGCTGATAGTTATTTATGAAACTACCTTGTCACTGAAGGGCTGAAGATAGTAGATAAAACCGCTATCGGTGGATGAAGTATAAATCACTTAGTAGACGCAATAAACCTACATCTTCGAAAGTATTTATGTTAATAGTGTATGTTGCTTTTGGTTTTGGGCTTTAGGCCGCGTCTACGTAAAGGTTATTAGCACCCTGTTAATAATGTAACCGTATTATAACAGCCCGCAAGGCCGGCTCTTTAATGAAATGTGATTTCAAAAATTATTTAAAGCAGGCTGGAAGTGATTAATTACGGTTTGGTATATTTTTCGCGGAATTAATTGTGAATTTGTGTAAATTAACATTGTTTTATGGAGAGAAACTATGTAAATGCTATGTAATATGTTGAACGACAGTATTATGCATTAAACAATGATTAAAAGTTTCTAATTGTAAATGTTGATGTGAGATACAATGTTTTGAGGACAATTCTGAGTGATTTGGAATGGTTTATGTTGATAATTTTGTGTGTAAATACCTTTAACTATCTTCAATTTTCGTTTCCGTGTGTTTTATGACGATTGTGAATGATTTTGTATCAGTTCTGATCGTTTTTATGTCGTTTTGATTATTGACTGCATTATCTTCGAACGATAAACATACGTCCACAATCATTATTCCCTATTGGATGTTTCTCTTATTTAAGGGGACACAGTCGCGAATGATCTCCCATAAGAAATCAATGTTAAATCAAGCAAACTTCCGGTACACTTTCTGAAGAAACTAATAGAGATACAGGCCTGAAACTTTCCCAGTATACAGATAATACATCATCTGCAAATCACATAACGATTTGTTACTAAATTTTATATAGTTTATGAATAATGATTTTATTAATCATTGTATTATTAACAACAGATGCTGAAAGTCTGATGTCTTTATCAGTCTTAGTTTTTGAGAAAAGGGTACCAGAAGATCACAAAATGTAATTTTAAGAAAAAACTCTATTAAGAGTTTTACATACAAGAAACTAATGTATATTACAATACAGACACACTATTACCATGCATCGCAAAGTAATTAATAACTCCGAATCTAATCATCAAATTTTCACGAAACAAACGGCAATTTGTAGCAAAATAATTAGAGCTTTGAACAAGTCTAAAAGAAAAATCGATTTTTTGAGCCTGTTCGCGACTCTGTCCCCTTAAACGCGAGGAGATAACGAGCAGAGTTAGTTGAAAAGTTAGTTGTGAGTCGTTCTCAGAATTTTTGTTTGTGAGTTAATCTCTGAATTATTTGTATGTTTGAATATTAGTGTCTTTGGAGAAATCTGATGCTTTATGTTGTCTAAAAGCAACAGGAAAAATAAATACTGAGTTGAAAAGTGAATCGTTAGTGTTGTCATTTTGTGACATAACGAAATATTTTATAAGAAAATTATTATTTTGTTCCTTGAGAGTAGACAAAAATCGATATATTTATTCTTAAAGAAAATAAGTGTAGGTTGTTATGGAGATAAGAAATCAATCAAGACTTGGAGGCTAGCGGCATAAAGACAGATCGGTTGCTTTTAAATCATTCATTGCTGAAGAACCTTGCATCTTCGGATGCTACAGAAGTTCGATGTAGTTCTTAGAGGAATACAAGTTGTTAATAACAAACGGAAAACTATTGAAAACAAAAGGATTGCATTCTTTATATTTATAATCAGTCCACAAAAAATACGGTTATATCATAATTTGGAAGAACTGTTTATTTCAGACAAAAACAGTAATAATCAGTAACATTTGGGGATAGATAAAATCCTCGGGCAAACAAAGGGAGCATCCTGTGGAGGACAAGGCAATAAAGTGAAATCATCGTAAATCGATGACAAGACGAATTGGTTAATTAACGAGCAACCTATCAGTATGTTTGGTTGCATGTTATATAACAGTCACCTCTTTTGTTCTTTCCATATCCCAGGTGTGCTGTTACACTTTTTGAAATATTACATTCTGAGTGGTGCGAAGAACGTAATGTTCTTTGTGTTTCAAAACAACTGAATATGCAAGAAAATTACTTTTGTTGTGGCTACTCGCGTTAGTTCCCTTGTATACAAGTAGCCACCTGCAACATAAACACGACCTAGTGAGCCAACAGCCCCGTGGACAACAAGGGCAGGAACTGACTGCTTGTGCAGATCGGATGTTTGGCCTCAGGGGGCTTCACGCCGCAGTAAACAAGGATTACTGCTCTGGCGGCAGGCCGTTATTATGGCTGTTCAGGTGGGCGGGCCACCGCAGGACTCCCAAGGCTAGCAGCCCCCACAATACACGAGGCTCCTTACCTCCCAACGACACCCGAATATGGTTTCATCCGACACTAACTGCACTAAATACAGCAAAAATTTTAGTGTCAACTTCAGAAGTGCTGAATCTAGTGCTGTGTCTTTAATCAATCTCAAAATTATAGAGTCCACGAACATTTAATTTAATCTTTTGTAAAATACGAGTGTGTTTTAGCATGCATAAAGTAATTCAATAAGTTATTTATATGCTCTTGATCATTTTCTGAGGATTATTCCGTACATAACATTCGAGCACCTGATGTCCAAAAAGAAGTAGAAGTCGGATACATGTTTATGTGAACTTTTTTTTCAATATGTTATTATTGTTCTTATTATCTTCTCCTTTGATGTATACCATTCTTCCCGAATCATCCTGTGATCACCTATCAGTTAAATAACATAACAAGGTAGGTATAATACTTCACTTCCTTTGCTAAAAATACCTTCAGAGATGTTCTCAGGTCTGTAAATTTCCCTTTTTAAAAAATTTTGTTGCTCCTTTCTTCAAGAATGAAAAGGGAAACTTGTTACTTATAACAGATTTTTTTAACTAACGCCCACATGTCTGTGTACACATTAACCCAAATTATTAGATCTTCATGTGTAAGAATAGTGTTATTCGGAACATCTAGTCAATGCGATTGCTAGTGGTAATTGAACTTGTTGCCGTTGTCTCATAAAACCAGTCAAATACTGCAGGATAATTTCAACAGGTTAAGCTCACGGAGATTTTGTAAGTAAAATTCTTCCTTAGATGCTGAAAAGCGATGAAGAAGCCTTTTGTATGAGACAGAGTGTACAATGCTGATTGTGAGAAGTCATTTGTCCAGGAGATGCATTTTTTATCAGTTGAGATCCTCTAATAAGATGAAACTTTCTGCTTGCAAAATGGCCAAAGCGTGCTTGCCAAAATGATATCATAATTATTATAAAATCCAAACGGGCAGGTTAAAAACTATTGACTCCGTATGCAAAACCCTGAAAATTTACAAAATTCAGTCATTTCGTCAAAGAAGTTTATTCGCAGTTTCCTGTGACGCTTTCGTTCCTTTGTGGCTGAGATCACTAGTTTATGCTTATTGGCTGCTCATAATTCCCAGGGGTTATTAAATTTCCTCATTTCTTTTGGACTAAAATAATCCATGATGAGAATGCCTCTAATTTTTCTTGATATAGGATATATTTTTCTGCCCACGGTATTCTGTCCCTGCTGCGTTTCATACGGGGAACAAACAGCGGAACGCGATAGACGCGGGGAAGCCGCGCCGCGAGTATTTGTGCCGCGTCACTGGCGGCGCCTGCCTGCCCGGCCAGCGAGCTGGAAGTTGACAGGTGAGTGGCTGCGTGCGGCGCCCGGCTGCAGACTCTGCAGGCGCAGCGCCGCGCCGCGCCACGCCGGCACGAAAGATTACCAGGGCAAAATGCGACAGCACGACTTTTCCTTGTGAAACTGACAGCCCGGAAGTACAATCGTATATTTAGACGCTCGGAGTATTTCACGACTGACCTGCTTCCGTATTAAAGCAGATCTCCTGATTCTTTTTCTTTCATCGACAAACCTGGACTGAATTTAAAATGACGACAGAGTATTATTTCGTTTGCCGAGCAGGTCGTTGTTTAACGGCGTGCTGATATGAATTAAAAAACACCTGAAAATAACGTAGAAATTACCTGTGAGGAAGTTAGCTCTCTATTATCCGGAAACGGATGTATCTGTAAAATGATAATGAAAATGTATCAACGGTAAGCGACATAACATTAATAAATGCAGCGTTGCGTAACTCATATAGTATTTCATGTTCAATAATCCGACAAATAATCAATTATGGAACGACGCCGATTTCAGATTTTAAGATACAAACAGGTATCACTGCGGCGGTAGAGCGCCTGACTGCGGCCCAGACGACCGGGGTTCGATTCCTGACGAAACCCAGAATTTTTCCTTGTAGCTGAACATCCGGAATGGCCCCCCAGGACCACTCAGCCTGCTATCCAATGAGTGACGTGGACGAAACTCCGGGGGAAGATAAACAACAGCCGGAGCGTTGCGCTGACCCGTCACATCAATAGGTTGTAATATGATTGCGGAACTCTACCTCCGCGAATCCTACGGGATTCGGCAGGAGCTGTAGGAACCCCGTGACCTTTACCTTAAATAGTTATCACCCATTGTATTGTAAAATTACAGTAAAGGATTATCACACGAGACATTGGCAGTCATCTGTTACTCAAATGAAGTTATCGTAATAATCATACTTCAGACGAAATTAAATTAAAAACTACAAATAATATTAAACAGGTCTTCATTGACTTACATCAATTATTGATTCATGAAAAATGCTAAGTTTCGGATATCACATCATGCGGACTATGTAAAAAGGTTATGACTTGATCTGCATTAGTTCTGTAAGCCATTGGAAGCCAAAAGTTCTTTTAAGGTGATTAGATGTCGTGGATGGTATCAAATATATATGTGCGTTTCTCTTATTGTAAATCAGATGCTAGAGCTGCTAAATTCTGATTGGATCAGAGCTCATATCCCCATCCAGCAGAAGACTTCAGATTCTTCTTCAAACCATTATATAAATGGTGGTAAAAGGGCAGGGAGTCTGGCGTTAACTACGTCACACTCTTATAGAGCACAAATCTGAATCTATGGACCTTAATGTCTTCCAAGAAAATATCTTTATATTTTATACCTCTTCTTCTGAGTTTTGGAAAATGATGGTTTAACTTCCAATTTTCACATTGATTCATACGGTCTTACGTCTTTTTTTTCTTGCTGTACCATTATCGTTATCGCAGACTCAAGTATGAATAAGTGTGTTGTCAAATAAGGAATAGAAAATATTAAACAACAGACGTGAAAGCAACAAACATTTTATTATTTCGTGCTTCTTCTCTTCGATTACGGCCATCTAAGGACCACGAAAAGTAATCCCGTGTATTAATTTCGATGCTTCTTTTCTTGACTTTTAATAATTCTTCATCCTCTCACTTTGCTTTTTCCTCCTTTCTTCTGTCCATATGTTACTACATTTCCTCTTCTCCTTCTCCTGGAAACCGTTGAAATTTTGGATCAATCTCCTAAAAGATGCTCTATCTTGTGTTAAATCTTCTGTTATTCCGATCTCAGTCATATCTTTCTTTACTCCTTGGATCCACTGGTTGCCCTTCTAACTCTTATAAACATGAATAAAAATTCATTTTGTAAGTACATTGTTATCCATTCTCATTATGTGACCAAAAAAACTGATTCTCCTCTTTCTGATCGTGTCTGACATCCTTTCAGTTTCTTCTTCTTTGTATAGGTCTTTATTCCTCCGGTGTCTAAACTCACCATTTTCAATTTTTAGTGGTCCCCAAATTTTTCTCAAGATTTTCGTTTCCCTTTTCTCTTCTATTTCTCCAGTTTCCATAGAGAACAAGCATTCTGAGGATAACATAAAAATATTTTATATCTGAAACAAATGGTAAAACAGAAACGAAATGTAGCTGAACTTAGATTATCTAAGGAATTTATTTGTAGTAACGCGAAATATTTTGTTCCGAATTTCACAGTAGTGTTTATCTCTTTTTGACACTGAACGCCATATTATTATTGAGCGGGGCATAAAATACAGAATTAGATAAGTGTGTTAATTTTCTCAGTAAAAACGCAAATGTTATAACACTGTTTATAGCTTTTAAATACAGGTCACTGTAATGCGAATGACACTGGTTTAAATCCGTAGTTGGTACTTTGTCGCTCAAGTATTCCTAAACACACGAACAGAATTCAATTATCATCCGACTGTAAACTTTACATTTGAAGCCATTATCATGTACATCGCTTTGAAAGTGTTCTTGAACCCAGTCTAATAAATTAGAGAAAGCTGCAAATATACACAATGCATATTTAAAAATTTAAAATCACTACTGAGGATTATTAGACAGCAATGCTGGATCTCGTCAGCAGAAAACAGAAAACTCTGATTCTCTGTGTGTCTTACATTATTGCCTTCCTTTGTAAACCTTCTTCATCCCCAGCGTCTGTTTAAACACTCCCCTCCCTTCTTCGAACAGCTCGTTTGCTTGGTGTTTGCAAACACGAGCGAACTAATGGAAATAGAGATCCAAGTCAAGCAGAACGTCTCGACACTGGTGATGGCTTTTCCACTTAAATCCCCTTGATATATTTCCATAATATATTTAATTTTATTGTTTTCACTGTTTTATGAGAATTAAAATTTACATATCTAGGGTACTGATTTCTTTAGAGATAGTGAAATATCAGATTTATAAAGCGCTGAACTAGGGTTAAGATATCTTCTTAAAAATTATTACTTCTTCCAACAAAACATAACAGTAAGAAGGATATAAATGTTATAACTAAGCTAATCTTTTGAACGTTGAAATAAGAAATTTGCAACTAAAGACCACCATTAAAAAATTACTTATATTTTCAAACATAAACACATTAATACCAATACACGCATACCAACGATGTTCCACAAAGATTATCTGTTTGATGAAATAATTTAACACCAGCACTGAAAAATATATTGACAGTACGTTTTAGTGGATTTAATGTTAAATTACTGCCAAAAGCTGAATATTGCATTGGGGTAATATTATTTATGTTTACTGCGCGTTCGATGTCTCTCAACATCCAATCATGAAAATCGCTCTCGTAATTTCATTCTGTCGGTTGGAAAATAACTCCAATGCCACGGAAAATTCCAGCAGACAGTAGTGCAGAATCTGAAGAAGGCTGTCGTGGCAAGTCGGCAGAAATATCACGAGTTTCAGGAATTACTGGTCTTTAATGCGAAGAACTTTAAATTGATAATTTTTATATTTTCAGCTGGTTTTTAGATTAGGAAAAACCCTTCTGGCTTTAACAATTCAGTTAAATCCATTATAAGGAAAACATAAAACTAATCATTTAATCCATATATACTGTTTGCTAGAATTATTTGCGGTTTCATTTGTATGTTATGAACGGATACAAAGAACAAAAAAAAAAAAAAAAAAATGCAATCAGTATCATCACCCTACCCTACACGATACTCTATTTTCTTGCAGATGTTATAAAATACAAAAGTTTTAGTAGTTTAGAAGCCGAACTGTGATAGCAAATTTCAAATGCAAAGTGTCTAGATGAAGTGAAGAAATAACTGCATGCTATTCTCGACTATTTCCATTTAAAATCGTCTAAAAATCTATGGAAAACTTTAGTAATTTCCATCACACTAAATTCCCCATTCCCAGCACGCCAGAGAAACAGAATCTCCCCCTTTCCGAGAAAAATGGGGGTGGAAAGGGCTCTACACCGGGAAATTACTAAACCCATGGTGACTCTAATAAACTCCTCCTTGCCGCTTACGAGGCAATAACACTATTTCGTGACAAAAGTTAATTTGCTCTTTTCGCACCTCCCCTGCCGCGCGCAATATCTCAAGGCAACATTTGGGTGCAGAGTCGCTGGTCTCCCACACTTAACACAGGATATTTCCCTCTCGGAGTAGGTATTCTACACCGAAGAACTGACCCCTCTTTTGTTACCCGCTTTTCTGCGTTTTGTCAGCATTAACCGAATGGAAAAAAATGCGTAATTCGCATGAAATACAAATCTAAAAACTGTAATTTATCTGAGAACAAGTCAACATTTTACAAAGCCTGCCTTATGTTAAAATTACGCATTTATTTTATTCCGAATATTTCTGTACGTTGTTTCAGCTAGTGAAAGTGGAAATTCTAGCTTACTGATAACTGTTTCTTGTTTTTGCAGACCTGTAATAATTCTTCTACCGTAAAATGCCACATGGTATTTCCGTGGTACGACTACAAAGAATATTTACTACGAACATCCCTCATTTGTTATTGTCCGTTAAAAGATAATACAGAAAATTGGAAAAAGCAGATTTTAAGCAGATAATCTATAAACTGGATGTAAATTATCAAACGCATTATAACAATTATGGAATGTGTCTATAATATAATCGCTTCGGGGCCTGTTAGAGGCTGACTAAGTCTCTGTAAAAATAAGGATACGCACTACGAATACTGGGAAAATAATATTTAAAGCACATCTAAATGTCTCCGGTATAATAGAGAACAATTTTTTATCACGACTAAGTAGAAAATTGTAAACATGGCAAACTCTGATCAGAAGCAGTTGCTTCAGGGAATCTGACACACTACAAAAGTAGACAACATGATACTCGTTCACTAAAAACAGAATTATACTGCCCTATCAAAAAATTTGATGTTTAGGACATAAACGGCAATGTTAGCGGCAAACCACAAAACGTGGAATTTCACGAAAATTTTCAAGTGAAAAATTTAAGTTTAGAAAGAGATTGCCTAAAATTATTTATTCCAAGAACGTGGAATAACCATCCCCAGTCACGATCGAAGCTAACAAAGTTTCGGTCAAACTTGTATGAAAAAAACATAACTCTCTCATAAAAGAAATTATATACAGTTATATACACTGAAGAGCCAAAGAAACAGGTACACCTGCCTAATATCATGTGGTGCCCCCGCGAGCACGCAGAAGTGACGCAACACGAGGTGGCATGGACTCTGCTAATGTCTGAAATAGTGCTGGAGGGAATTGACACCATGCATCCTGCACGGCTGTCCATAAATCCGTAAGAGTACGAGGGGGTGAAGATTTCTTCTGAACGGCACGTTGCATGTTCAACAATGTTCATGTCTGGGGAGTTTGGTGGCCATTGCAGGTGTTTAAACTCAGAAGAGTGTTCCAGGAGCCACTCTGTAGCAATTCTGGACGTGTGGGGTGTCACAATGTCCTGCTGGAATTGCCGACGTCCGTCGAAACGCACAATGGACATGAATGGATGCAGGTGATCAGCCAGGATGCGTACGTACGTGTCACCTGTCAGAGTCGTATCTAGACGTATCAGTGGTCCCATAACACTCGAACTACATACACCCCACACCATTACCAGCTAGAACAGTCCCCTGCTGACGAGCAGGTTCCATGAATTCACGAGGTTGTCTCCATACCCGTACACGTCCATGCGCTCGATACAATTGTAAACGAGACTCGTCAGACCAGGCAACACGTTTCCAATCATCAACATCCAATGTTGGTGTTGACGGGCCCAGGCGAGGAGTAAAGCTTTGTGTCGTGCACTCAGCAAGGTTACACGAGTGGGTCTTCGGCTCCGAAAGCCCATATCTATCATGTTTCATTGAATGGTTCGCACGCGGACACTTGTTGATGGCCCAGCATTGAAATCCGCCGCAATTTGTGGAAGGGTTGCACTTCTGTTACGTTGAATGATTCTCGTCAGTCGTCGTTGGCCATTCTTGCAGAATCTTTTTCGGGCCGCAGCGATGTCGGAGATTTGATGTTTTACCGTTTTACTATTCACAGTGCACTGGTGGAATGGTCGTACTGGAAAATCCGCACCTCATTGCTACCTCGGAGATGCTGTGTCCCATCTCTCGTGCGTGGACTATAACACTACGTTCAAACTCACTTAAATCGTGATAACCTGCCACTGTAGCAGCAGTAACCACTCTAACGCTTGCGTCAGACACACCTTTTGTCATATATAGGCGTTGTCCACCGCAGCGCCGTACTCTGAGTGTTTACATATCTCCGTGTTTGTATACGCATACCCATATCAGTTTCTTTGGTACTTCAGTGTACATTGTCTGAGAAAAATAAAAACGGAAGAAAATAATTTAATATATAAGAGAAATTGTAGAAAACTTGTGAAGTATCCCTAAAGATATGTTGACAGATTGTTTATCGGTAGGAAACAGTATCAAATGACGTAATGGTGACATAAGAAGATCAGAGAGACGCAATAGTTCTTATTAATAGAATTTTCTTAGCCGGAAAATAAAATAATTCACTAGAAAAAAAGTTTCATAAAAAATTATATTCTATTGGGTGTATCCTGTTTAATTAACTACAAAACAGACTATCTTAAATCACCTAATGAGGCAGTTTCCAAAAAAAGTCAATTTCATTTTTTGCAACAGAGGGTAATCTCACCTTGGCAAAACTTTGATAAGCGGAGTCCGTGAAACTTTCCAAATTGTTTGATTAAATGATGCTACTTTTTACGCATGAAGGCAACCGCAATATTTTTTTCCGTTATATTTTGTTGAGATGGACTTGACAGAGCTTCATGTTCAAGCCATGACTGTCACTCTATTTGAGTTATCAAAGAAGAAAGTTCATGATTATTTTAAACATTTATTCGGCTGTTGGTGCAAAAATAATAAATTGTTATTCAGTAAAATGCACAAAGCAATATTTGATTATTCTGTTACAAATTTCGCCTTTCGCTAAGATATCATTAGCAATACAGTGTAAATGATACTGGAAGACTGGATCACTTATGACGTGTCCTAGAGCACATATAAATCTAACAAGAGTTCAACTGTCATTTTATTAAATAATAACTTAATAAATCAAAGAGACCACAGCTGCTAGTTGGAAGCAACTTGAAAATTATTGTGTGGGGGGGGGGGGGCACAATTAACTGGATTTTAGCTAGGCGAGGTCACCCAGGAATCCTTGCTTCAAAGAGCACGTGGAAGCAAACTATGTAATGTATGAAATCATATTTTTACTAAATGTAACATGTTTCGAACATACCTAGAATAACAATATCTGTTCAGCACAATGACCTGGAAGTATACACAATTACACTGTTGATGCAACTTTACCATTAGATTTAAAAATATTTAGGAACTTTCCTGTTTCAACATTGTCGTTAATCCTATCCTGCTATATCTCATCCTATTTTTATATCAATCCACTAATACACTATTCTATTTCTGCTACATTTTATGACTTTAATCTTCCCTTTATTTATGTTTAAGCGTTCAATAATTTTTCAATATGCTCACTATCTTCTGTTAAGAAAACGCTGTCACCAGCAAACAGTCACATACTAACTGTTTCTCCTTCATCTCGCCACATTCAAACATGTCTTTCCCACTGTTGATTGTTTCCTCACTAATAGTAGGGACAGATTGTAACCTCGCCTCCCACCATTTTTAATTGATACCTATATCTCATCCTTTTCTAATTTTATTATAGCCCCCCGGCTCTTAAATACATGATGTTATGTATTAAACAATTTTATAGATATTTTCGATCTCTAAAAGTTTTAAGATCTTGTCCGAATTAAAAAATAAAACAGTGACCTCAATCGCCTTAAAATTACCATTCTTTTCTTCATCCGTCATTCAGTATTAATTTTAACACGAATATTGCTTCCCTTGCAACAAGAGTTTGCTGTAAAGTAAAACTTATCTTCATCTAATATGTCTTCCATTCCACTTTTGTTTTTGTGCTTCTGCAGTAATTTCAAAGCATATGATCATCGATTTATTGTTAGACAATTTTTACTTGTCACATGTGAAACAAAACTTTTATTAAAATTCGCTGTAGTGTTTCTACTTTTATAATAATGTTTTAATTCTTCTTCTCAACTAAAATTTTAGCAGTTCTGGAAGAAACCCATGTCCTTTCACCGTCTTATTAGACTCTTTAGTTAAGGCTTTGCGTCTAGTCGACGTTGAGGTCATTAGAGGTGGGAAATACAAGGGGCAAAAAACTGGAAGGGATTTGGGCATCGCCTTTTGAAGGAACTATCTCGGCATTTGAGATGAGTGATTTAGGGAAACCATTTAAAATCGAAATCTATATGACTGGATGGAAATTTGGGCTAGCGTCCTCCCGAATGCGAGGCTAGAGCGTTAACGCTCATCCACCGCGCTCAGTCCCTTATTAGAGCTCTTATCTTTCAGACTTACCTAAATCCTGAAGATCAACATCTTCCCCTCTCTTACCAGGTCATTTTTTTCATCCTCCCTCTCTCCCCCGCTGATACAGTAAAGATGATGTAAAAGCTTATTACACATTTGTGGTGCCATACTATTGTGTGAGCTCATGGCCTGCCGTTCAGGCAGGGGCTTGGCGCTCCGCTGGTAATCCGGCCCACCAAGTGCGTCAGACGTCGGCTTGTACAGACTTACGTTTCGGCTGCAGAGGTCCCCAGCGGATTATCTGTCGTTCACGGACCACAGCAGCAAGACTCATCCTCCTCCTTTACAACCTCTTTCAAAACTTCGAGTTCTCTACTTCAGTTTTATATACAGTATTTTAAACTTTTTTTTGCTGTCATCAGTTTCTCTAACAGATTGTTGCAATCCTCCATCTTCTCATATCATGAGCTACCTACTTCACCTCAACGTATCGCTTTAAACTCAAATCCTTGGTAATCTGCTACAAATATTTTAATAGTTTTCTGTTTCTACAGTTATTGCCTACACCCATTCACTCCACTAAGAAATTAACCAATCCCACACGTCTAAATATGTGATCAAATATCCTACCGGACTCTTCCACAAACATCTTTCTTCGTCCTAAAAAAGTTCATATGCCCATTTAAGTTTCAATATCCTAATAAGATACCTAATTTTAAATGCTTAATTTAAATACGTTTTAATTCATTCTTTCTGGCATTGGCAAAGTCATGATTTACTATAATAAACAACTTTCTTCCACACATACAGCTTTCGAAAGTTCTTTCTCAGTCGTAGATCAATATTTGACACTGGAGGATTTTTCTTATCGAATAAGGCTGTATTGCTAGTGTTAAGCTGCTTCTAACATCATTCTTGCTTTGGCCATCAGTTGTTATTTTACTTTTTATTTTACAAGATACCAAACTTCACTTAATTCTCCTATTAGAGCGCAAAATATTTGATCTGTTTAATCTGTTCTTATTTCTATATTTTATGCTACATATCATTAATTTTGTCTTGTATTGGTTTATATTTAGTCCAAATTCCTTCCTTATTAATTTTTCCTACCACTTAGTAATTTCTCAATATCCTCTGTCTGTTCTGCTAATACGACAAATAACTTCTTTTATCATAGACTAACCTTTGGATTCCTATTTCTCATACAGATTTTATATCTACATCAATCACATCAATTCATTTTGCCTTGTTTGAGTTCAGATCTTCCAAACCAGCCAGATTCTGTCCTTAAAACAGGATCTTCTAAATGATCAATGCTGATATTGTCCTTTTATGCCCATCTCCATCACACAAATTTCTCTATCTATCCTTCCATCAATTAGCTCTATCTTATAAGGTTAAAAGTTATTACCTTCGTAGCACTTTTCATGTCTATACACATTTTCTACATTTCCCATAATTCATCTACTTTACCTACGACCATTTCCTTTTGTACTTCTTCCCACTTTTCTTGCAGCAACTTTTCCTTTGATTTTTTGAATTTTCAGTTTATTTGATTTTTTAAATATTCTTTCTAATCTCTTCCTGTTTAATTTTAGTCACATTTGTATTATTTTCTCTGATACAACAAGCCGAAACATTTACCGGTTATCAAATGTTTCCGGCCAGCTTATTTTATAAGTCCTAATGTATTTTCGTCTTCTTTAATTATTTCTCTCTTTAATTCTATTGAATTCATTTCAAAGTTGTTTCTTAGACCTATATCTATAATCTCTGTAAATTTTACTCCCATGTGAGATTTTTTTTCAATTTATTTACTTCAGTGGTGTTAGATTTTTGTTACTTCTTTAGTCTCTTAAATTACAACTTTATAACTACCAGGTTGTGGTCAAAGTATATATCAGCAAAGAGTGTGCTTTACACTCTAACATGGTTTCTGCACCACTGCTTAGCCATGATATAATGTAGCTAATATTTACCTATATTCCCTGGACGTTTCGAGATGTTAATTCCTCATGTCGCTTCTTAAATGTTGTGTTTGCTATTATCAATTTACATTTTTCACATAGTTCTAACAACCTGCTTCATCTCTCATTTCTTTCTCCTAGACCGAGATTTCCTACAGTATTGATCTCTTTCTCTCCCATACTGGATTAATTCTTTCATTTCATCGTACATTTTTTCTATTTTATTATTAGTTTCTTGTGACATTTCCATATATACTTGTACTAACGTGATTGACGTAGACTTAGTTCATAACCTCATAAAAATAATCCCGTTACTGACAATTTGTGTGTTATATATTTTTTATTACCAGATCAGAAATCCTGTGCACCCTCCCACTTAAATACAATCAACTTACAACTTGTGCGATTCCGTCTACCTTTTTACGTTTTTATTCTATCTATTATAATCAGACTTCTAACTTCACTTTTCGACTCGTAGAATGTTTCTACTCATCCTGATGACTAATCCCTGAGTATTCCGCGCCCACAGATCCGTTTTTTGGACTATTATACTACCGAAATATTTTACCCCAAAAAACTCCATCATTACAAATTAAATTTTAGAGGATTACATAGCCTAAAAATTCCCTATGGGTCTTCACTGCACTGGCTTTCCTTTGCCACCTGCATCACCATGAAGATGTTTATTTGTTAGTCATCCACCTTTTGAACCTTTTGACTTTTCATTGCTGTTTGAATTCGGTCATTCATGCATATAAAATTTCCGTATATTGGAATTTTATTGAATGACTAATTCATATAAATTAACATTGATATGTTTTGCGTACTTAATTAATAAACATTCCGATAGCGGATTAACTTTTTTGGGGCTCTAATATTGTCGATATGCGCTTTATAAGCTCAGACATGAAAGTTTGTTTTGGGTAGAATCTCTCGTTCACCACGACGGAAAAAAAACATGTGATAGGAACGTGAGGCATATTTTAGTTCAATAATATTACTGCATTAATTTTAAAAATTGAATATTTACAACTCAATGGATACAGTTTGCAGATGTTCATTATATGTATCGATTGCCAGTGTGTGAAAAAGAGGGTACAGTGATAGCTAATGTAATGAGTATAGAAAAAAAAAAACATGTATGCGAAGATAATGTTAAAAGAGATCATATTTAAAGTTATATAGAATGCACCTTCACAGACCAAAAGACCAGTTCTATAACTGAGCTATCAAGAGAAAAGGTTCCAGTAATCAGGCTTCAAGTATTGTTTTTATGTCTGTTGCAAAAACTTTTCTAATTTTATCATTGTTTAACTGAAACTCCCATACAGGGAACATAAGAGATACGAAATAATATGTAAGTAGTTTCTGAAAACTCTGCCACAATTTCAAAAATACTTAGGCAGAAGAGTTTAATTTATCATTTCGTCTGCCGATTTAGAATATAGAATATTGTTTTGGAATTTCTCTACTCAGATTCCTCAGAACTATGATTAGAAAAAGAGAAAACAGGAACCGTTTGCGAATAACTTACCGTGATTGTGAAGCAAATATCGAGTTAAAATTAACCTCTTTGATCTTTGTATCAATCGGTAATCGATAGCAATTAATCTGAACGAGAATTGTCTCGTGAACAATATTTTTTAAACATGATAAAAATCAATCAGGGGTACTATGATTTTAGAAATACGTATGCCGCATATCCTACTTCCTATTATGCACTTTTCTTTACGCTGCTGAATCAGATAGCGATCGTCTACATTATCCTAGATTTTCGTAGTTTGTCGGTGGATCATAACACCATATGATAACGATTTAAATTGAATATTACATTTATTTCACAGCTTCAAATTTCATTTCTAAACTGAATCACAGTTGTCCCAGTACTATGAGTTCGTGTGTACTATTGCTACAAACGATTTGCCTGTTCATGACAAAACCAAAAAAAAAATTATTTGCTATCAACAACTTAAAACATCAACAAACAGTGAAATTCAAAACAACAACCTTTGCATAAGGGATGGGTAATCAGAATAAACTAACGAACTAATTACGTTCAGTTTCATGTATAAATATTTCGTATTCTGTCTGCGATTGTCAATCCAATTACTTCGTGATATATTTCTGTGAATTGTTCTACGAAGCAAATAGCTGAATCAGTTACTATTTGTGGATAGTCCTTTTTTCGCTTTCGATATGTCTAAAATAAAATAAATTGCTGAATTTACGCCGATCAGCGCATTGATAATCACCGTTTATTGTTAACTGCATTGTTTTGTGTGTGTCGTATTCTTTTCTATCAATGCAACTCACCAAAAGAAAAAGGATTAAGGTCCATAAAAGAGAGGTAAGTTACAAATAATGGTGTTGCGTAGATGCAATGTAATGTACGACATAGCATAATATTACACAAGACAACAAAAAAAAGTTTTTGTGTGATGACTGGAATATTTAGACGAATGTTTAGGTAAATTTCGCTGATAAATTCGAAAATAACTTCTGTGGAGTCAAATGGATATGAGTACAGTAAAAAACTATACCAGATATAGAAAAACAGAAGTTATTTTCGAATTTATCAGCGAAATTTACCTAAAAATTCGTCAAAATATTCCAGTCATCAGACAAAAACTTTTTTTTTTGTCTTGTGTAATATTATGCTATGTCGTACATTACATTGCATCTACGCAACACCATTATTTGTAACTTACCTCTCTTTTATGGACCTTAATCCTTTTTCTTTTGGTGAGTTGCATTGATAGTAAAGAATACGACACAAACAAAACAATGCAGTTAACAATAAACGGTGATTACCAATGCGCTGATCGGCGTAAATTCAGGAATTTATTTTATTTTAGACATATCGAAAGCGAAAAAAGGACTATCCACAAATAGTAACTGATTCAGCTATTCGCTTAGAACAATTCACAGACATATTTCACAAAGTAATTGGATTGACAATCGCAGACAGAATACGAAATATTTATACGTGAAACTGAACGTAATTAGTTCGTTAGTTTATTCTGATTACCCATCCCTTATGCAAAGGTTGTTGTTTTGAATTTCACTGTTTGTTGATGTTTTACGTTGTTGATAGCAAATAAACATTTTTTTTTTGTTTTGTCATGAACAGGCAAATCGTTTGTAGCAATAGTACACACGAACTCATAGTACTGGGACAACTGTGATTCAGTTTAGAAATGAAATTTGAAGCTGTAAAATAAATGTAATATTCAATTTAAATCGTTATCATATGGTGTTATGATCCACTGACAAATCGCGAAAATCTAGGATAATTTAGACGATCGCTATCTGATTCAGCAGCGTAAAGAAAAGTGCATAATAGGAGTAGGATATGCGGCATACGTATTTCTAAAATCATAGTACCCCTGATTGATTTTTATCATGTTTAAAAAATATTGTTCACGAGACAATCCTCATTCAGATTAATTGCTACCGATTACCGATTGATACAAAGATCAAAGAGGTTAATTTTAACTCACATTGTGCAAAATAAGGGACTTAGACGCAGGCGCCCACAGTCAATTTTTTTGCCAAAGAGTGTACATGGGCTGATATTACTGTGTTTAGGGAAATCAATCAAGTCTATTTCTCCAACAAGTTTATTTTATTAGTATAAGAGGCAAAGAAATTTTGTGATTAAATGTTCGTAACGCATAAACAATATACAAACATATATTGAAAATTGAAAATGCAATGATTTCGACAGCAAAATTGAAGGCATTAATTTACGCTTAATTGTGTTTCATATAAATGTGGAGCAACAGACTTATCTCCTTTTAAACACCAGCAACAGTCTGCCAGCATCACAGTATCTCTTGCTACCGGTTTCCATCTCTTTGATGTCCAGATGGGACCGTTCACCTAGTTCGTCACTAACATCTCTGAAATTTTCAGGAAACCGATAAAGATGGCTAAAAAGTAAATACAGTTTGATGTTCATATTCACTCCAATATTACGAAACGTTACGTACTAACAAGGTCTTTGTAATTTTTACTTTTGTGTTTCCAAATGAAATTTTACACTACTTCCACAAAGGCTTGAGAAAGTAATGCTTCATTCGGTGCATCATTTGCGCGAAATTTGTGTTCTTTTTGAGTTTACGGATCTCTGCTTTAAGATTTTCAACCGTTTTCTTTGTAAACACGCTGCAGATATACTTGAAGCGCTCCCCAATTTTTTCCAAAACTTTGACAAATTGATTTATCAATCCGAGTTTGATGTACAAATGTGGGAAGATGATTTTTTTTCTCGTTCAGCTAAAGAATCTTCAAATATATTGGCAGCTCTACAAGGAGCAATATTTATTAGAGGGCCAGTCTTTCTTAACATAGTAATTCCCACAGTCTCAACTATCTCAAATGCAAAAAGTATATTGGGAATTTGGTGTAACCCTATTGCTGTTCTAAGAGAAAATTCACCATGTTGGCGCCTGAAAGACTTATAACCAATTAAGATTAAAATTAGGTGACAAATCAACAAATATGATGCACATAAATACCTTGAAAATGAATGGTATGTGTGTGAGTGAGCGAGATTCGTAGCTTCGGATAGGGACGGTATAAACGCGGCATCTCTACGAAAAATAAATAATAGCGAAATTATTCACGACTCCAATCCAAACACCACGCGTGCCATATTTATGTTAGAATGAAAAGAAAACAAAATGGACTGTCACTCACTCACTCACACACACATATAAATATCGATCACTTTGTCTAACACCTAATATATAGCAGAGGGATGTTACACAGCCTAAACTCTAGAAAAGATATGTCAAAATGAAGGTCATATTCGGAGGACCAATTTCGTATAGAAATGGTGATTATTTCCAAGACATCAAAATCGTTGCTGCCTAGTATAATCAACATACCCCATAACAGAAAGAAAAGGCCGGAGTTGAAGGTATATTTAATATAACAATATGATAATAATTGTAACGATAATTATTACCGGACTGTATTCGCGGAAACGTACCAGTCAAGGAATAACAAGAGCAGAGGGGTACCCACAACAAGGAAGATGAATAAATGGTTGACATGTGGGGGAAAATTTTCTCTGTAGGAACGAACAAGAAGAGACAAATCTAGAGGATAGTAGATGATGAACTATTCAAAGAAAAATGTATACTAACACATAGCATAGTGCTCGGTTGAAAACCGATACATGGTAAAAAGTGTTGTAATTTAAATTTTTATGAATTCCTAGTTAAAGTATGTAAAACTGCATCAGAAATAAGTTAGCTAGAAGTGGTTCCTGCTTAGGCACTATTGGGCGAGTAATTGAAAGCAAGATACTAAGAAAAGAACTGGATAAGTATTTTCATTTTAAGGAGAAGTTTAATGCAACTGGAAGGAGGCTAATTTTCTTCAAATACTGATGTAAATACACTCGATGATAACGTAACAAAATTTAACTATATTTTGTTTAGAAGTCCGTTGAGAGTAAAATGAAACATAATTGGATAAATACGAAGCTCTCAAAGAGGGAACGTCAAAATATCTTCGAACAATATTAAAATGGCGTATATCAACAAGCAATTAGTAAACAACACCAAAGAAACTAATTTAACTCTGCGGAAAGGGATTCAGCCGGCACAAAGGCAGAGATGGTATGAATTAAAAACTCATAACAGCACGTACGTATGTGGTAAATACTTCCTATTGTCCACATTGTTCAATTCGATAATTTTTGTCCGGTTCTTCGTCTTATTTGGCAATTTAACGAATTAAACAAAAACTCATACACTTGCAGGTAATTAATAATAATAGTTAATAGTAGTCGTATCAATGCGGGGAAAGTGTTATCTATTAGTTGCGTAATTCCTATGTAACAAGCAGGTAACCCCATCATTTGAAGGTATCATTCGGTTTTATATGAACTCCAAGCAACGGAAGCGTCCTAACGTACTTCGCACATACACATCAAGGTTTTGTAGAATTAAAGGACTCTTTAATAACTTTTGAAAATCTCTTTCAAGCCTAGAATTCAGATTGTAGAGATTTGTTGATGAAAATCCTTAAACGTATTCTATTCCAGTCATCGATCATGGATTGAACTCACTCATTAATTCCTTATCTTTTTTTAGTAAACGCAGCATCACCGCTCTAACATAGATACCTTTAACAAGGTCGAAACAATTATTAGCTTTTTTGAACTCAACTAAACCATTTCGGTGCTGTTTAACTTGTTTGTACAATCCTTTATTAAGGAGTACTTGCTTGGAGTCCATATAAAACCGAATAATACCTTCACCTGATAGGGTTACCTGGTTGGTACAGAGGAATTACGCAACTAATAGATAACACTTTCCCCGCATTGATACGACTACTATTTACAATTATTATTAATTACCTGCAAGTGTATGAGTTTTTTGTTTAATTCGTTAAATTGCCAAATAAGACGAAGAACCGGACAAAAATTATTGAATTGAACAATGTGGACAATAGGAAGTATTTACCACATACGCACGTGCTGTTATGAGTTATAATTTTCAGGTGATGAATTAAAGCTGTTTTAAAATAAGATAAAGTATTTATAAGCAAACCAATCGCAATTAATGGTACAACTTAGCAGTACAATGTGAATACATTTCAAGAGTAAATACTGAAATTACTTCAAACTGGAAGAGTAACTCTCTGTTTTATTTATATATATACATAAAAATATTATCAAACTACAAAAAATTGGGGAAATAACATACAATAATAAATTCATACCTTTACTCAATAAGAATCTTTGACTTGTTAATATACAGCAAGTAAAACTGTTAAATGTTTTGTGAACATACTAATAAAATATTAATGTACATTAAGTAATTTTGAAACATTGCAGTATAATCTCTGAGAATAATCGGTTTTGTTTCATTTTAACTCGCTGAATTAAACGCTGAGATTAACGGCCCCATCCGATGTACGAATCGCCGTCAACAGTCTTTCATATCCTTATACCTTACCTACTGAGAGAGGCTTTTGATGAATTTAATGATTTTTCTAGGTTGTTATTTCAGGTATGAAGAGATACATTGGCCTCGCATTCAGGAGGACAGCGGTTCGAATCCCCGTCCGGGCATCCAGATTTGGGTTTTCCATGGTTTCCCAAATCACTCCAGGCAAATGCCGGGATGCTTCCTTAAAAAGGCCATGGCCGAATTCCTTCCCATTCCTTGCACCCATCCTTTCCCGTCTCTAAAGACCTCGCTGTTGATAGACGTAAAGCAGTTACAAAAAACAAAAAAAAGATACATCCGGCTTCAACATAGTAATTTATATTATTATTTATTTTATTTCATTTGTCGCATGGCTAAGTAACTAATACAATACATATAAATATATACAATGACAAGAACGTTGGTAGCGTTCACAAGTTGATATCCAGTTCTTCCAGCCATTCTATGAATGAACTTGTAGCTCCAAAACATCTTCAAATGGTCCATGATACTTCGGTAGAGGGCAATCCCTGATGATATGCTCCACGCTCTGGGAAAAAACACCGCAGTCATATACAGGAGAATCCTGAAGACCCCACTTATGCAACATGGCGTTACATTTCGTATGGCCTGTTCTTAGGCGATTTAGATGGAATCCTGGAAGTCCAGTTGTGGGACCTTTAACATCTGGACGTTTAACAGATGCGGAGTTCCAGCTTTGTCGCCATTTTTCCGTGACATCAACTCGCATTCTTGCCCACGCAAAACTACCACGCAGCAATCTATCTAGCGAAGAAAGATCAGCCTTGCGGGTATTACGGCAACGTGATGATATTGTGGTTCTCCCAGCTGACAAGGGGTGTGCAACCGTAGTAATGAAAGCACTAGACTACCACAATAAGATTACGAACTTGCTGGCAGACAAGACCTACGAACCATTAAGCAGAAACCTACTACAGAAGATTAGGACAGAGGTGGCCCGAAGAGTTAATACCTCCAAAGCGATTGAGCAGGAGGACAAGAAAAACCTAAAAAGAAACAATTGCATGATGCCTAGGTTCTATGGATTGCCCAAAGTGCACAAAGAAGAGGTTCCCTTACGTCCGATTGTGAGCGCGGTCAACTAACCTACTCATCCACTTGCACGGTATGTTGCCAATAAACTGAAACATCTCACGGAAGATATCAGATCAGCTGTAAAGAACTCAGCTCACTTTATACAAATTATTGATGATCTGACGCTAGAGAAGACTGATGTCATGGTGAGTTTCGATACTGTCTCATTATTCACTAATGTGCCGGTAGACGAAGCCGTTGCTGTAATACGTGCTAAGCTTCTTGCACAAGGAAAGTCTACTGAGTGGGCTGACCTGACAGAGTTCTGCCTTAAGTCAACTGTGTTCCAGTACGGTGGTCAACTTTATGCTCAAGTTGAAGGTGCGGCAATGGGCTCGCCACTTTCATCTGTAGCCGCCAACATTTTCATGGAATCATTCGAGATGAAGGTGCTTAGCAACGCGCGCCTAAAACCTACAAAGTGGATCCGTTACGTTGATGACACTTTTGTTATCTGGTCTCACGGTAAGGAGAGTTTGCAGGAGTTCTTAAACCACCTGAATAGTGCCCACCCAAGAATTCAGTTCACAATGGTTGTGGAAGAAAATGGACAACTGCCATTTCTCGATGTCCTTGTTCACAAGCGAGGCGATGGAAGTTTGGGTCACACTGTGTATCGCAAGGCGACCCACACTAATAGGTATCTGCACGCCATGTCGCACCATCATCCGGCAACGAAGAGAGGCGTATTGACATCACTCAACTTAAGAGCTAAGACAGTATGTGACTCGGAAAGTCTGAATGAAGAAATGGAGACACTTACAAAAAAATATTCCAAGCCAACGGCTATAGTGAATCTGAGATCAGGAGGGTTTTAAGACCCAAAAAACCTATGGGAGACGTCAACTTATCCCATGATATTAATGTGCCAACAATATTCGCCTGTCTCCCATACATACAGGGTATCACAGACCGGATTGGGAAATTGTTAAAGCGGGTGGAGGTGCGAATAGTATATAAGGCTAACTGAAAACTTGGTCAGTTACTGACAAAGGTAGAAGACAAATTACACCCACACCAGCTTATGGGTGTTTACGAAATCCCCTGCAGTAGTGGCAGTGTTTATATCGGCGAGACAGGTCGCACTGTGGCGGAGAGACTTAAAGAACATATCCGCCACTACAAATATAACAACAGTGTCAAATCCGCCGTAGTCCGCCATGCTATTAATACCGGGCATGAAGTAAAATTTCAAGAAACGAGGCTACTGTGGAGAGAAGAACAGTGGTGGCCCCGACGGGTGAAAGAGGTAGCAGAAATTTTAAAAAAACACCAACAACATCAACGAAGATAGCGGCCTCTTACTCTGCGATGCTTGGCGCTCGTTGCTATGTCAACATAAACAGTATCTCTGACGAAGGCTGGAGGATATCAGCCGAAAACTTAGGTAATGAAATAAACAACGCGGCAAAACCCGAAAGTCAATTAATCATGAATGTTAAATACATTTTGCCATATCGGATTTCTGGATTTAAGACAAGTGGGGGGTAAGTCATTTAGGACCTCGTGGATTAGGAGATCCTGTGGATGATCAGGATGGTGTAGTTTTATCCACTCACGTGCCGTTGCTTCTTGGCGTCTTATTTCTGGAGGTGGTATTTTGCTGATTAGGTGTAACCAGGGGACTGGGGTGGATT